>PVKN010014486.1:0-19143 GCA_004027915.1 Capromys pilorides | reverse complement strand
AGAAAACGGCAGTCGCAGCTCTCATTCCACAGGCTTCCTGGGCTGTTCTGTCATTCATTCATTTAAACTGGCAACAGCCGGGCTCTGTTCTCAGGGTGCTGCCTGCGTGGCCGCCCTTGAAACAAACAGCGTTTGGCTTTGCAGCTACTTTGTAGAGCAGAAAAAGCTCACTGCTTCCCTCTGGGACTCTGTCTGGGAGGCTGGCTTGGTTCTGTGATTCATCAGAAATAAGAAAAACAAACACTGTAAATGGAGAACTTGAAAAACAGGTGGGCACCATCTCCCCACCCAAGAGGATGGATCTAAAAGGAAATCTGTTTATGGGATGAGGTTTTAAAAGGTGACCTGGAGAATTTAGCAAAGATGTAAATAAACAACTCCTCCTTGGATTGCATTAGGCTTCAGAATAAATATATTATCCGGCTTCAGTCAAAGCCTGGGTAGAATCTGACCTTGACGAGACCCAGCGCCTGTCCCGCGCCCGCCCCTCCCCCAAGCGGCAGGCGGTTATCTGTACAGGGGGACTACCTCAGAGCAGCAGCTGGGCTTCCCGCCCACGATGCCAAGGTAAGCAGAGGCCTATCGCGTTTCCAGCCGGCGGGACCCCCTCCTGAGCGTGCCTGAGGGCCATCAGGAGACACCATCCTGCTTTTCCTCTGTGTAGCTATCCATCCCTGGATACACACTTGACCACCACCCACCCAGGCTATGGAGCAGCTGCGCCCGTGCTTGTGCAGCTCTGTCTGGGGTGGGCTTCCCAGGAGGCGCAGATGCAACCTATGCATTTATCCCAGGCCACCCAGGAGCATCCCGCGCAGAACCCTGCGACAGGAGAGGGAGCAGCCAGCCTCCTGCAACCTCCTGTTGAGCCTGGGATCTCTCCTGTCCTGCAGGTCGGGCACTTGGATTTTCCTTGCCCTTACATCTTCTCCTTCCTCGGTCCCCATCTGGAACTCAGCATAGCTTTATGAGAATTGGGAGGCATTTTTACAGTATGATTCAAATTATTATTTCACATATGTAAATTCTTTCCCATGGAGGCCATACAGAACATACACGGCCCAAAGCAATGACTCAGATGAGTTTGAGTGGAGCCTTTCATAATTCTTGGAAGGAAATTTAATGCTTTACAATAAATTATTATTAATTATCTCACCTTATTCATCTTGGCACACTAACTCAATCACATTCAAAAATCATTCTTTTCTGGAAATAGCTACTAAGGCACATACAAGCAACTACATAGTGGGGTCGGCATTGTTCATTCCATAATAAAAGTATAATATTCTTTTGATTACATGTAAAGGGAAGAAATGAGATAAATGGCTTTCTTCCTGTCAAGAAGGGTGGTGCTTTCTGCTTCGTAAAAGTCGTGTGGTCTAATCCTACACGTGAGCATTATCATTTGGTTTTATAAAACAAATCTATAAAACACTATGGTTTTATAGATCTGAAAACCATCTCAGCATGGAGCTCACAAGTGGTGAGGGAGGGAGGGACAGGGCTCACCCAGTATGGTTTTGAAACAGCATTTTCTTGGTTTTTGTGCCATTGGCTTCCTCAGGAATACACAGAATAATGACTATCTTCCTTCGTGGAGAATTTCCCATCTGGCGGGCTCTGCGTACGAGAGCTTTCAGTGACACAAGCACTCCGCTGTGGTGAGCCTGCTGTGGGTTCTCCAGCACTGGGCAGTTCTTTCTATAGTGTCCCGTGAATTCCCACCCTGGCCCCGGGAACTACTATTATTACTTCTCCTGATTTAGACACAAACAAGGAAACAGATTTAGAGGTCAAGAATAGAGGCTAAAACCTCTCCACTCCAGAGGCTGGGCCAGAACCACTGAGCTACACATGGCCCTTTCCACCGCAGAGAGCAGGTCTTCAGGGTTGGATCACCAAGACAGGCCTCTCCAGAGATCTGAGAGACCATCCCCAGCTAAGGAGGAAATTAGATGATCGAGATTCAGAGCGGAGAAAGCACTTGCAGTCATCCGGGGAATGCATAAAAGGAAATAACACTTCTTGAAAAACAAGCAGAAAGGACATGTCCATGCATTTATGGAATGTTTATGCCATTGGTCAGGAAAAGATTTGAAATGCAGGAATGAAGGCCTCTGAAAGCTGGTGGCTTCAGGTCTCAACTGCAACACCATGGTAAATTATACCATGATGAATGTTCTTGTTCATGAAATCTTATATCTCTGGGTTTTTCTTGGATTTAGCTGTAATCTCTAGTTACTTCTTGGAGCCTGACTGAGAAAATACAATCACTGGGGGTAAAGACTTGGGTGATCATATTACATATTGATTTCTACCAACATGTTTCTGGATGTTCATCTGCATTCAACTTTAGTTTTTTTAGAGGGACACACATTTCTTGCCCAGTGACTACCACATTTCCATACGCTCAACCTAATATAGGATAAGAGCCAGCTGCACCAGCTCAGCCATCAGAATGCCCAGGACTGCACACCGGCACTGCCATTCACCAAGCTGGGACCAACTTCTTGTAGCATTAACAGCATACCTTGAGTTAGTGTAGTTCTCTGATGTGTTTTATATAGTTTTTTGGCTTATTCAACTGGTTGTTAATCAGTATAAATGATAATTAACTTTATAAGGAATTAGAAGGAAATGAATATGATGTTGGAAAAAAATCACGAACATGGGGCTTTCTCATGAAAAATCTAACATGAAATTTAGTGGAATTTCTCATGTGAGTAAAATCTAACTCACGGGATTGTAATAAATTATCATAAAACTTGTTAAATGCATGTTAAGCATCATGCCAAAGAATGCATCTAATAAGCATCACTGATTAATATTACTGTTATTCATATAATTATTGATTTTGCAAATACAGCTAAACCTCCACTTGTACATGGGCATATTCTCTGACAAATTCATTGTAAATTTGAAATATCATTAAGTTAGAAATGCATTCAATACACCTAACCACCAGAATATCATAATTTGGGCTAAACTACTTTAAGTGCATTCAAACACTTAATGTTGGCCTACATTCAGCCAACATAAAACCTATTTTGTAATAAAGTGTTGCCTACCTCACATGACAGAACTGAAGTAGAAAACTAGAATGGTTATATAGGTGTGCTTTCTCACCATCATAAAGTTGAAAGGTCATAAGCCTGGGACCATCTCTGATGGTCAATGTAGAAGTAACGTAGCTTCTCAGCTAATACCACTCAGCAGTATGAAAGGGTTACAGGTTTCTTTCTTCTTTTTTTGATGTTAGGAGGAAGCAAATCTTGTTTAGTAGAAATATCAGAGCTAGAGAAATGTTGTTCATTGAATACTGTGGAGACCTTCATCAATGACTTCTGAGAATAAAGAACCAGGTGCTCATGACTGTTTGACTGGGTTTAACAGGGCAACTTTGTACTGAAGTGCTCAAGTGTTTTGGCGTCGTAAGACTGTGGTGTATCTTATCTGTTTCTTAGACCTAAATACTTTACTTCTCTTCATAATAGCAAAGATTGTGCTCTGTTTGCTTGCTTTTATTTTATTGTATTATGTTTTTATTTACTTTTAGGTGCCAGGGATTTAACCAAGGGCCTTTATTTTTTATTTTTTTAAATGTTGAAACAAGGTCTCACTAAGTCTCTAAATTTCCCATGCTGGGATGATGAGATAGCTCAGTGGAATAAGTGCTTGCCTGGCAAGTACAAGGTCTTAAGTTCAATCCCTGACACCATCAAAATAGATAGATAGATAGATAGATAGATAGATAGATAGATAGATAGATAGATAAATTTCCCAGGCAGAGCTGGAACTTGTAATCCTCCTGGCTCAGCTTCTCAGAATGCTGGGATAATAGGCTTGCCCCAACACACCCAGCTTTCTTTCATTTTACTGAAATGTGGCTAAAAATGTGGTTACTGTGCTGGATTCCAGGAGGGTTGAATTAAAAAGTTTATTTTGAGATAGATGTTAGTGATATGCTTTCCCAGGTTACTAAGCTAGGTTACCAGATAAACACCTAACAAGAAGCAGGTACCTGAAACTCCAGCATGGTCTTGCCCATATTTGACTCCAGCATGTAGTGATAGGCGCCGATGCTTGTGCTGGGGTCGTCCGCATCATCTAAGGTACCCTTGAGAAGAAGTAGAAGACACATTACCAAGATTTTTACCGGTGATCAAGGGTACATCCTGTGGCCACAGCAAGCCTGCCGTTGCTGGCCTCACTTAACGGTGTTCATTCTACAGCTAAGTTTCCAATTGATTTTGGGTAAAACAAACCAATGATTCAGAGTAAAGAAGATCTCAAAGTCCCTTTGAATTCATCTTTTAATTAGAACATTCATTGAGCATGCACTTGCTGAGGGAATAACTGTTTCCACACAGAAATTCCTGCTAACACTGCACAGGGCTTTTGATGTTGGTGGTGTTAGGGCTAACTGAAATTTGGAAATATTGGTCATGTTCTAAGTTCAATGATACATACACAAATTTATGCGCATAGAAAAAAGACTCCAGTTGTATGGGCCATTTGTATTTTACTGTCATGATTCTTAATGGGAACTTTTCATAACGTGGGTGGCATTTAGACTGGAGATGTTATTGTCTAGGTGTTCTCCTAAAAAGCCTGCAGTCGTTGAGGGCAGGCTTTTCAGAGGTGGTTGAGTCTAGAGTTCGAGACTGATTTGAGGTCTGATGTGGGGATTAAGGCTACGTCTGCCCTAGGTTGGGTAGCGTGCATTCAGTGTATCCCTCTCTCCCTTCCCTCGCTTGCTTTTGCTGTCTTCTGCTCTTAGGAACTGTTTCTCCTCTGTAAGGCCCCCTGCCACACCACCCTGCCTTGGACTTAGCTGATTACAGACAGAAAACTTTACTAATGCTGAACTAAATAAACTTTTCCTCTCTTAACTTTGGGTGTTGGGTGGTTAGTCTCAGCAATGAGAGAAAAGTAACTAAGACAGGCGACACCAATTTTGATTATATGTTTTTGCCACTCTTCAACCACTGTAATAGATTAACTACTGGTCAATGTATAATACCCGGCTGAGCTGAATCAGGGTGGTTCTGGGTACAGAAGGCTCGCCTGAGGGTTGCTGCCAACAGCAACAACAAAGAAGAACTGGGAAGGAACACAGTACGCTGCTGCTCCTCCTGGAGCCCTTGTCACTCTGGTTTTCCTGATCTTAATTCAGTTGCTCTTATTGCTATCAGAGGAGCTTGGGTCTTCACTGTCACTGGGGAGGGTTCCTATGCTCTTCCTAGGAGCTCTGGTTTTTTGCTTTGAGCATTGATTCCTGGCTCCACTGCAGATCCCCAGGCCTGTGGCACAGATCCTTTGACCCACTAATGCAGACTCTCTAGCCTCCACCATGGCCAGTGGGCCTTCCCTGCACAGCACATTACCATGGGCAGTAGGCCACTGGACCCATGTGGGCCATTGCTGTGGGATCCAGGGCCTGGGTGGATCTCCTGCACTCCTCTGCATTTGACTTTATGGCCCAATATTATGAAACAATCCTATAAATTATGTGTTCTGTATTAAATCTATTCTCTTACAAACCTTGACTGCAATAACCGTTTAATATTTGGAGACAAGGTATCTGGGGGGTGGAGGCTATGGTGGGCAGAAATGAAGTTCCCTTTCAGTTCAATTCTGGGGAGCATTGCAGGAGCTAGCGGACGCTCTGGAACGGCATCTAGGTCTTCTCACCGTCCCATGGCCTTGGGTTCCTGGGAACTTGGGCTGTGGTGACTCCACGAGACTGAACAAACAACCGGCAGCATCAAATAGCAGCAAATTTATAGCTTTTGAATGCAATAACATTAACACACTGCTGCTGAAATATTTATGTTGGCTTTTTAAATATCCCAGAGGAAATACACCCAGAAGCTTGCAAGCCATACGTCCTCTCTTTCCTTAGAAATTTCCATGAAAAAATGATAAATTATATTTACACTGAGGGCCCTTCCCTGCTCCTCAGTAAATGCCACACTTATATAAATCAGGCATCATTTTCCTAACTTCTCTTCATCAAAGGCGCTTGAAATTTACAGAGCCAGAAGCTAAAGGCTTTCTTTCATCCACAGAGCAGATACAGAGCAGAGGTCCTGCCTTCTCCTGCTAGGACGATCCTCTCCTTTCCCAGCCCTGGGGAGGGATAAGAGCATTTATGAGGAGAGGCTCATGATAGCAGATGATGGCTCTTCATTATCAGCAGCTCCTCCAGAAAGCCAGCATTTTCTAGATTTTTTAAGGGAAACAGGAGAGGAGAACCTAGACAGGGGTTATCCATGCCAAAGGCAGGTTGGAGGCAGCAACTCTCCACCATAATGCCAAATCTCCCCTTGAGTGCATTCAGGAACACACCTGCCATGGGTGGGAGCCCCGGGCTCTCTATGTGGCTTGTAGGTTGGAGCCATCAAGAGTTGGGAAGGTCACATCATTTATTGGACAAATAAGTCATGCAGGATTGCTGAAAAACTTTTATTTACGTTTCTACCATGGAGCTTTCATTTTTAAAGTACTCTGTGCTTAATTGTGTCCATTATAGAACTTTACAAAGCTCTCTGAAAGAAGTAAGCTGATGTTAATCATGCTTACTGTAATAGCTCACACAAATTGGGATAAAATAAGAGTCAGTGCTTCCTTAAAAATAGAGACTTAGGGCCCTTCTCTCCTGGATAATTGGCACTTTCCCAGGAAGTACCTCAAATGATTTTTATGATTATCTAAGTCAGAGATAAATGGAGCTAATTTGCCACCAGATTAAAGCATTGCTCACTTGTTTGCATTTTCAGGCCCTAAAAGAATCAACGCTCCTCAAAGGGAAGACATTCAAATAAACAAATCAAGGTGAAGCAAATTATCTACCAAAATTTAAAGCTTGATTAATTGTGATCCAGGGAAGTTAAGTATCTTACTGACATGTAGAGTCAAGAACAAGTTCCAGTTTTATGATTTCCAATCCAAAGATTCTTTTTTTTTTTTGCAGAAAACTAATGACTTAATGGGCAAAAATGTAACCCATGTGTTTTTCAATTAAAGATTTGCTCACTGTAGCATCTCCAGGGGCTCAGACACCTGAGTGTTGGCAGCAGAGCCTGCTGCTCCCTCCCTGTGTGGTACTCACGCTGGTGGAGGCCACGGCCTCCTGAACACTTTCCATAATGAACTCCTTGGTGATCCTGCGTGAGGGGAGCTCGTTGAACAGGGAGTTGATCAGGGCAACTTTGGCCGCATCCCGCCTGGCCTCAGCTCTGCTTAAGCAGCACTTGAGAAGGGAAAGAGAAAAGGAGTCATGAAGGGTGCAGCCTTCTGTCACTCAGCTTGGCTCTCCTGGGTCTCTGGGTCTCCGGATGTTGCTAGCCATACATTTATTGACAAGACCTATTCTTTCATACCCATTGTTCGTCGCCCAGAAGATCATGCAGCTTTTCTCTCAGCTGTAGAGACCACGCAGATGTCTTGCTATCTTTGATTGCTTTTTGTCTTATTTCACAGTCATAGATCAAAGGATTTGCACACTAATAAGACTAATTAATAATAAGACTAATAATGGCTACTACAGTTTGCTAGATTATTTACATTCCTTATCAAGGCCATCCTAAAACACTTCTTTCAGAGGAAAAAGGAAAAGGAAATTAAAGCGTCTGCAAGCAGGCAGGGGCTGGGTGTTTGATCCCCTGGCCTGCTGTGCCAGTCCTGCTCCCAGAATGCACTGAGATGGCAATTGAGACTGGGCATGGTGGCCCACCTGTAATCCCAGATCTTGGGAGGCTGAAAACAGGTGGATCACTATGAGTCCAATGAAGTAGTGAGACCCTGAACACCCTGTAGACCCTTCCCTAAAATATAAAAAAATAAAAAAAAAGAAAGAAAGGCAAAAAATCAGGCACTACTTATAGCAGTGATTACTACATTATAATATACAATGTTACATAATAAGATACAATATGATTTTATTAGAACAATAAAAATGAAAGGGCTTGAAGTCAGACTCTTAGGGTCCAATTTCAGTTAATATCTTTACAAGCTATAAGATCTTGATCAGGTTAGTTAATGTGTGCCTCATTTTCTTTCTTTGTGAAATGAGTCTACTAAAAGGGTTGAGATTAAAATCAATGAGTTAATGGAGACAAAGCACTGAGACTACACAACGTACTGGTCTCCAAGAACATGTCAGTCTTACTCATTGACACCTCCAAGTGAGGGCAAAGGCCCTGCTGTCAGTAGCTACTGTTTGTGCTTTTCCAACACATATTCCTCACTTTCCTTCTAGCAGCCGTTAGCCGATTTCCTTGGGCTTATCTTTCTGCTTTCCTCACGGTGCACGCTTTTTGGGTAGGACACAGTGCCTTCGCCTTCCGAAAGTTACAGATTGTGGACAACCTATGATTAATAACTGATTAAAAGTTCATTTGGTGTTCGTCAGTATGTCATCACTCTCCATACTCCTAGCTTGTCGTCCCAGTTGGTCACATGGGTCTGCATGACATTTTTAAATTTTTCTGTCACCTCTCTTTCTTTTTCTAAGAACTGTTTCCATTCTTCAAGTTCTTTTTGGTTCGGCATCTGGGGCTTAGGGGGCAAGAGATGCAGCCTCACGAGAAATTAGATATCCTCAGGACCCACACATTTTAGGGGTCCATGGTATGATGATTTTTCTCTTATAGGCTACTTCTTAGACTCTACGATTCCTAGTGAGCAAAAATTGAAGAAAAGAGAAGCACAGGGCTGGATCCTGGTCAGTGGATTGACCAGGCTGCCACTGTGTAGCTTCACCATGGTGTGATGGAGACACCTGAGCTACCTGAACTTTGGGGCTTAATTTTCTCATCCAAGAATTCTACTGCCTAAGTTGCACGATTCTCAGGAGTTGCTTGGTAACTAATATGAGAGATGAGGAAAGGAATCAACACTATGCTTATTTTGCAAGTTCTCCACTTCAAGAGCTCTAGATCCCCAACAGGAAACAGACCTGTGTTTGCTTTCAATGCATCCCCACCTCCTCCTGCCTGCCACGTGACCTGGGGTCCTCCAGAGGCCCCCTTCTCCTTCTCCACAAACCTAGTTCGCTATTGAGTTCCTTTGATTTCTCCCCCAAACCTCCAAGAGGAGTCGGGACAATGTGTTGTAATGATCATGTAGTTGAATATTGGTCACTTTGTCCCTGTAAGGAGGAATTGCAAGATTTCTAAAATAGCAAGGATGCCACACTGAGGCAAATACAAAAACAAATCTTCCCGGGGCCTAACAACACAAGATAAAGAATGGCAGAAGGAACTACTGTAGGCAATAACACAGTGCTCGTAAACTTTGGGAGGGGGGAGGTTTGGTTTTGAGACCGAATCTCATGTGTAATTCATACCACTACGTAGTAGTGAACTCACTATGTAGTGCAGGCTGGCCTCAGACTTTCAGTCCTCTGACTCAGCCTCCTAAGTGCTGGGGTTACTGGTGTACACCCCTGTGCCTAGTTTTATAGCTTGGTTCTTAAATGTCCACCACAAGCCCATATGTTGAAGACTTGGTTCCTAACCTGTGGTGCTACTGGGGCACTGTGGAAACTTCAGGAACTGTGATTTAATGGAGGCGAGAAAGGTCACGTCATGGAGGATGAACTCCTGAAGGACGAGTTGGGGTTTCAGAATTCTCTCTCTGCCTCCTTGTCCATCTGCCTGTCTCTCTCTCCCTGCCACTTCCTGCCTGCCACGAGGTAAGTACATTTGCTCCATTGTATGCTTTCCACATTCCACTCTGCTTCTCCACAGGCCTGAGAGTAGCAGACCTAACTCAGCCTGGACTCAGGCATCTGAAACCATGACCATAATATGCTTTTCCTCCCTCTAGGTTGATTCTCTTAAACATTTTGTCACAACAATAATAGCTGATCAACACAACCCTAAGTGAGAAATAAAGCTGACAAATGCAGGTGGCAAGAGCAGTTTGGGGTTTCTCTCTTCTCTCTTCAGTGGTGATTGACAATCAAGAGGGTTTAGGGTGCAGCTCTGGGCAACAAAGCAGTTTGCAAGATTTGGGTGACTGGTATTATGCCAGAAGAGGTCTGGAAAGGTCGATTTACTTTGTGCTCTAAGCTTGGGTGAGAATTCACAGGACATTGACTTCTTCTGAGTCAGAAGTCCTTCACTCAAAAGTGGATGTCACCTCTTCTAGGAAGCTTCCCTGGACCACTCCCATGGCCAGGCTGCGAGGAGAACATCCACAAGGGGCAGTGACAGCACTGTGGTGTTGTTGTCTGCTAGTGTTCCATCCCCCTTTTCATTTCCAGGTGGTGAGTGCCCTTCATGACAAAGTTAATGTTTCCTGGCCCTAAAATATTGTTTATTGGGTGGATAACTGAAAGCAGCTAAGGAAACCCAAAAGCAAGTTACTAAAACTCCAGATATAATGTTCAAGACATTATCTTAAAGATATATAATATATATATATATATATTTTTAATATTCTTTTTTTAAGGTTCTATTTCATTATACCTTGTAATGCATGTGTATCCCAGTAACATAACAGTAAATGAAGGCTGGGGAGATAGCTCAGTGGCATAAGCACCTGCCTGGCAGGTGTAAGTTTCTGAGTTTGATTCCTTGTGCAGAAAAAAGAAAAGAAAAAAGAGTAAGTAAACGAATACCTGGATTTCAGAAGGATAATTGGCTATTATGTTTAGACTCTCTGATATGACCATCTTTGCCTATGTCAGATGTGCTTATTACTCTTTGGAAAAATCAGTTCCCATTGAAAGCAAACAAGTATTACCTGGTATCTGTAACAGCAGCTCCTTTTAATAGCAATTTGGCTTTACAAAATCTACAAGAGAACTATTGTGGTTTTAGAATGTAGAGAATTAGAATCAGGCGGGGACACACTTAAGAAGCAACTTTCTATCTAAATAATAGCAATTTAAACCATCTTTCAGAGACAGAGAGACCTAGTAAACACTGTTTAAGATAAAAGAAGCTATCTATTTTAAAAAAAGGCCAGCTAAGTACTAGATCAAAGGCACCACATACATTTACAACCAAAAGCATTGCTTCAGACATCAAAGTGCAGCCAGGCCAGACGACAGAAAGGGCCTTTACCCAGAAAGCATGGAAAAGAACTACCAAGACTCAACCAGTATCAAGATATTAAAGCAGACACATGTCTTTACTTATTTTCTTGTTTCAGGGTACAGAATATTTCCTTAAAACAGGGGAGAAAGTGTACCAGTTAATAAGTACATAAAATAAATTCTGAGCCATCAAAGGGCTTTTTTTTTTTTTGCTATTGTTCTTTATATTTATGCAAAACAAGTACGTTTTAGGAATCTTTTAAGACCCATAAATACATATATGTGGGTACCAAATGTGGACACAGCCGCCAGCATCGCACAGCGTAATCCGATCAGAGAGGCTGCTGTAAGAGCAGGCAGCTAGAACGAGTATAAAATAGTGGGGAATTACCATAAGAAAATAAAATAGGGCAAGCAACAGGACATTTTATTGGTGTCCAAGCCAGTTGTCCAAGACATCATTTGGGAGGGCTGGCGAGATAGCTTGGTGGACTAGGTGCCTGCTTACGCAAGCACAGGGCTGGGTTTCAATCCCTGGAATGACACGCTGCACTGGCCCCGCCCCAGGGTGCACTGAGACAGTGACCAAGTCTGGGTGTGGTGGTGTGCGCCTATAATCCCAGCACTGGGGAGGCTGAGAACAGGAGGCTCACTAGAAGTCCTAGCTGTGTAGTGAGACCCTGCATATAATACAGAAACAAAAATGACATCGTTTGGGGAGAGTGAAGTATGATGTCATTTCAAAGCTACTTCCTGCTAGAATTAGGCTTGCCGTGTTGTATGGTTCATTCTTATGATTTTTTTGCCTTATAACCAGACGCCATCATAAATACAGATCAGTAAACTCTGCCTTACCCACTAACCATTCCTACTTGTAAATGCAGAAAGACAACTTCTGTTCTCTGCGCTTTGTGAAAGTGCCAAGCTGGAATATTCAACAGTCAAAAGTTTTACTAAAGTCAGCTGTGGGTTTCTCAGGCATGTGAAGACACATGCTTCACAAGTGGCCAGCAGACCCCGCGCAGGCATGCGGCTCGGTGCTCAGATGCCTTTTATTTGCTTGCAGATTATAAACATTATAATCATTTCAAAGTCTCCTGACTAATCTAAAATTAGAGAAAAAAAGAAAAAAGAAATGAGTGACTATGGCATTTTTCTGGGGAAGTAATTTAAAAGGCAATGGTATCCAGCCAGCGAGCCTGCCACCTGGCGTTTACATCCTCCTGCATCCTTCGCACACTGCCCCAGGTCTGTTCTGAATGGCCTGTGGAACATGGTGATACTTGCTTACTAAAGACCTCGTGGTTTCTGTCTTGGTCCTGCTTTGCTTTCTCTCTTTGATCATGTATTTGAAGAAAGGTTGGTTGTCGTGTCAGGAGCAGCTCCATGGAAAGGGACGATTGGCAAAGAATAACTCTTCTACCCACAGTCTGCTGAGGGAGCTCGGAAGCTGGTCCTCCAGGCCCACAGTGTGGGAAAGAAGATTTCCCAGCCGTTCCTCAAAGGACTAATATTTAGAATATATTAAAAATTTCAAAAAAAAAGATCAGACCCCCCCGCCCGAATTTAAAGACCCAATCCAAAAAATGGATATCTGTAATGAATAGACATTTCTAAGGTGAAGAAGTAGAAATGACAAATAAGTACGTGAAAAATGTTTAACATCACTGGTCATTTGAGAGATGCAATTTAGAAAACACTGGGATTCTGCTTCACTACAGGAAGAATGCCTGTGGTCATGAAATCAACTGATAACAAATGCTGGTGGGCTGTGGTGAAGAAGGAGCCCTTCTCCACTGTTGGTAGGAGTACAGGCTGGTGAAACCACTGTGGAAAACAGTGTGGAGGTTCCTAAAAAAGCTAAGATTAGGGGTTCCATTTGACCCAGCTTTACCTTTCTTGGTATCTTCATGAAAGAATTACAAGCATCATGCCACAGTGATTATGCATACCCATGTTTGTAATAGCACAGTATGTAATAGCTAAATATTGGAAACAACCCAAATGTCCATCAACCAATGAATAAATAAAATGATGTTGTTTTATCCAATGGGATACTACTCTGCCATAAAGAAAGACAAGCTTGAGACACTTCTAGGTAAATGGATACATCTCGAGACCGCACTCTTAAAACTCACATGTGTGAATGTCACGTGATCCTTCTGGGGGAAGAAACTGAAAGTGTAAATATGGACCAATGCATATAATAATGGATATTAAGAAATTGATTGAGAAGGGGAGCAAGGTGTGAAGTGAGAAGGAAAAAAAAAGAATAGAAGGAAGGAGAAACGTAAACAAAGCTTTTGTCAATAAGGAAGGAAAGAGGGGCCAAAGGAAGAGGGGGCAATGGGGAAAAAAAAGAAGAAACAAAATATACCATTACAGGCATAAATGCCAATAATGAATGTGGCCATTGTGTATGTCTAAAGTATTCCAGTTAAAAGAGAACAAAAGCTGATCCTCCAGACTCAATCCAGCCTTCAGAGGACTGCAGCTCCCAAAGAGAGCTTGGCTGCAATTTCCAGGGGACCGCCCAGCTAAGCTGCTTCTCCCAGATTCCTGTCCCTTAGGGTATGTGAAACAGTGCATGTTTATAGACTTGGAGGTGATTTTTTATGCAACAGTAGACAACTATTGCGCAGTCTGTGCTCCCCACATGTCATTAGGAATTCTCTGATCACACCCTCATGGTAGAGCTCAGTAACAATAATTCTCATTGCTGACTCTATGTGCTTGGCATTGCACTAAGCTCTTCGTGTTTGTTGTCATGTTTCATTGTTACAATGATCCTATGAGGCTGCTCTTGCTGCTATCCCTAATTTGCAGATGTGGAAATGGAGGTCCAAAGGCGCTCTGCGTCTTGAGGTCATGCAATGTAAAAAATGAACAAAACAGGAACCGCATCCAAGTCTGTCTGATGTGAGAGTCCAGATTCTAATTACTACATGATTTTGCTCTTCGTACACATTGTTAAAGTTTGAAATAGAATTGCTACGCAGTTTGGCTGAGGGTTCATTTCCCTACATCAGTATAATACTCTAGACAAAGCTGCAACTTGAATATCTTGTGGGTTATTTGCATATCGGTTTCCAAGAGTGTCTCCTTCTGCGACCATAAGAGACACTTCATGCCGAAGAAAAGGCCAAAGAGGATGCGTGTGCTGTCCCCATAAACTGTGTGCTCCCTAAGGGAAATGTACTGGTGAGTATATAAGTATCTTCTTTCTACTGGTTTGTTTTTTATGCTTTCCTGGACTGCAGGGGAAAGGGGAAGGAAAATAGAGAAAGTCCAACCATGACTACACCAGATTGGAGGTCATCTCTAGGGGAGGTGCACTTCTTCCTGGCTGGGTAGGAGCTCTTGGGTAAGTATGAGACCAACAGCTTTGGGACTTTACTACATAGAGATGCTCAACAATTATAAGAAGTATTTAGTAACTCCTCAGGAGTAGAAGTCATGTACATTAGGCTGATCCAACTCTATTGAAAAGCAATCATCCCAAAGCCCAGCTCATTCTGGCTTTGTATTTTATTTTGGAGTTGAGACCATCAAGAAGCCACCAGGAACATGCAAGATGCATTAAGAAGATTTCCACCAAACCGAGGCCAGGAATTTAGACCAATTGTTCAAAAGCTTTCATGGTCATTATGCACTTGCCTGGGAACTTATCCAATCTGTGTACTCTCTAGATCCATCCTGACCCACTGAATCAGAATCTCTTCAGATGTGGCATCTTCATTTAATACGCTTTCCAGGGGATTCTGAAATACCTACGACTACTCTAAGGGGAGTGTTGGTCCCACCTCTATCTTATTTCCATAAGGCAGGGAAGTGCCAGTTTTTGTTGAGTGTGAGGCTTACACAATTTGGGGAGCCTTACTTATGGAAGACAATATGAAGCTACAAGTGAAAACCAGCTGTGCTTCTTTATCTTCAGGGTCAATCCACCTTGGCTCACCTCACAAGACTAATTGCTCACCAGTGAAACTGCTTCTGCCTAAGGTTCAAGCAAAGCAACATTCAGGTTTTACCAAGCCCTTTATGAACTTGCTGACTTGTCTAAGGGAGCTCTCAGTTTGGCTTTGCTGCTCAGCATTTGTTCTTTTTTCCGTAATAATTTTCCACAACGCAATGCCAACATCCAACACAGATTAATTTATAAGCTGTCACCAAGTAAAACAGTAGCTCGTTGGTTCTGCAGGATGAACAGGCCATCCTTAAGTTAATGGAAATGAAGTCATGGTAGTCATGAACATGCAATTTCTATGACTAATGAGAAATTAGTTATGTTAGCCAGGCATAGTGGCACATGCCCATAATTCCAGCTACTTGGAAAGCAGGGGATCACAAGTTTGAGGCAATCTGGGCCACACAGTGAGATCCTATCTCAAAATAAAATTTCAAATGGACTAAGGATATAGCTCAGTGGTAGAGTGCTTTTCTTGTTTAAAAAGTTTTATTGTTAAATATTTTTTAAATGTTTTAAAATTAGTTATAGTAATGGTATTGTTTATAGAAACATCTAGCCAAATTGATGCAATTTAGACTAAGCAGTGACTCTCTTGGTAGCCCTCATTTAATTAATTTTTCCCATTCTTTGCTTTAGAAAATAGGATGTATGTGTTCAGTACGGCTTTCGACATCCCAAGATTCCAGTAACCCTGCACCCCAACTATAGCGTTTTCTACAGAAAATATGGAAAGGCACCAGTAAGAGTGACTTTTCTCCATCTTAGACAAGATTTTCTAGAATCATTCAGACATGTATTTTAAAGACTGAGGACCAAAAGTCTTCAGATCCAAAATGTATAAAACCAAAGTAGATTCACCTTCATCCAGGTCCTATCAGTAGTAGTCTATAAGAAGCCTATTTTGAAGAAGAATGTAATGGCAGGTACTGAAGATTCCTACACTTGAATTCAGCATTAAAGATATCATCCTCTCCAGAGTCAGGGACAGGTCAGTGATGTTTTGGTGATATTCGCTCAACAGAACATGGACTCTGAGGATTCTCCCAAGCTGTGACTTCACAGTGGTAAAACCTAATAAACTGACTGAGAGAGGTGAGAATGCATGCCCAAAGCCTCTTGGCCATTACATGTGTCCTTCAGGTGGGTGGGAACATTGTGCTTTTGTGCCATGTTGCTGGAGTCCCAGCCAGTGACTTGCAGTTTGTGCGCATGGCCTGTCAGGTCTGGTCAGCGTCACCAACACCTTACTTTCATCTTGACAGCAAGCCCTCAGCAAAAAAAAAAAAAAAAAAAAAAATGCTCCAACCCAGGCCCCGCTGCTCTCAAGACCTTGACGGACAGGCCAAAGCCCGAACATTTGCATGTGTTCCAATTTATCTAATTATGGATATATTAGCATTTCCCCCCTTCCAGATGGTGATGTGAAAAAGGGCAACCGTTGAAGCTCAGTCACCCACATTCATATTGTGTCTCTCTGTAGGTCAGCCTGGCGGCAAATACGTTAGCAACAATTTAGAGCTCTGTGTGTGCTGGGAGTGGGGTCTTGGCTAGGTGTGGGGGAGGGGACCAGTCTGGGAGTCCAATTTTCAGAGAAAACTCACCAGTTCCTGTCAACTGAAAGAAACGTTTCAGGCACATGGTGGGTCAGAATGTTATTTTTATAATATAAACCACCTGGCCTCCTCCTCGCTTACCTCTGCCGCAAACGCTGTTCTGTGTGCATACCTAGCCCCAAGTCCCTGGTAACTATTACAAACACACGTTGTACTGTGCTCCTTGAGGCTTTTTCCTTTTCCTTCCCCCCACCCCTTTTAATTCTTTTTCCTTTTCCAAGTTAACATGAAGACAAGATGAATTGATCAGGGTTCAAGATTTTGGTTTATTTTTATAGTAGCTTTGATGTAAAAGGATTCCATGAGAGGGATGGGAGGGGGCTACAGAGACCTGGAGTCAGACATTGTTTCCTTCTCAGCAATTTAGTGAAAAGGTGGGTTCTTACATAAACTCCAAAAGGGCTGGAAGGGTCCTGTGGAGATAGTGCAAAGTCTTCATTTTTACCTCAGGGACTGTTCTGAACTTTCCTTTCACTACCCTCTACTACTCTCTTAGGAGGTCACACATCTCCATTCACTTTGGTTAATAAGAAAAGAAATAGATTAAAGTTAGGGAAGGGGGCTGGGGAAAAAATAAAGGGTCTCATTAAAACAATATGCACGTCCAGTTTCACAGGCAAGTCATTAAAGTCTGATAATTAGCTGACATGACTTTCAAATGGGATGGGGTTATAACCACCCCTCCTATCTCTGGGTCTCATTAGCTATAAACAGGATGCCTTCCTGTGGAGATCTCTACCCGGAAATACCTCCTTGAGCAGTTGTTACATTTCAGAGCGTGCGGTACATCTGTGTGTACGTATACTCAAGGCAGAGGAGAGGTCATGGATAATTTCAAACAGAAATACTTAACATTAAAATAGCATTAGTGTCGGGCAATGGTCTCAGTTTTATGGCAGGAACTAAGTCTTTATTTCAAATATGGAATGTGAAGGCCAGGCCTTATTTCTCAGCAAAGAGCATTATAATTCCATTTAGTCAAACGTATGAATTAATGAAATTTTCCCTTGGCCATTCTCTTCTGGATAAAACTTAATTTTATAAACTGATATTGTAATTTAGTTACATCTTCAATGTTCTGGACTTTAAGAAGATATGTGCAGTGCCAGAAAATGAAACATGCTCACTGCCTTCAGTAAAGTAAAACAAGGCTGAACATCTCTCTTTTTTTGGGGGTGGGGGGAAGGTAAGAGCCTTGGAAAAATAGTTTTTCAAAGTATTTTCTTTGTTCTGTGTCAAAAATATTTTTTTTTATTTTGTAAAGAGCAAAACAAAAAGTTTAAAAATAGCATAAAAATAAAAATTAGAAATGATACAGAATACAGAATTTCACTAAGCAAAATGATGGGAACTCAACGATGATTATTATGTTGCGTATTATTGTCTTCAATTTAGTTGTTCAGATTGCCAGATAGAAGCGTGCAAAATTGGTCAGAAAAATTAAAAAGAAGAAGAAATGCATTAACTACTCCCTTCAACGGACCAGCAGAAATCAGCAGCACCATCATGGAAGCGAGCCTGTGCACATACATTTGTATTTTTCCCTTTCTTCTTCTCTCCTTGCCCTCACCCCAGTTGTTCCTTTCCTTTCATAAGCAATGGCTTTAGTTTGAAAACCACAGTGCCATCACCAAAGGCCATGACGTGAACAGAGAGCCCTTTCGGAGAGGAGGCTTTGTAAGGAGTTACTCTGCTGAGTGCTCCCTGTCACTCCCTGCATGGCCCATGACACAATGCCAAGCATTGCTCATAAATGGGGGAAAAGTCGATCACCAGTTTGCCTGCACAAATAGGGCATGTCTCAACTTCCCATGGTGCCTGGCGTTAAACAACTAACTTCAGAGTTGTGCCTCTGTTCCTACACCTATGCTTATGTCTGTGAATCAGTTCTAACCATAGCAAAACAGGTAGGTGAAAAAGATGATACCAGCACTACAGATAAATCAAGTTGTCACATCAAAGTCTTAGCGAGTGGGCTTGCTTTCTTATTTAATCACATTTGCTGCACAGAAATAATTTCAGGGTGTCACACGATACCCAAGGGAACTTCTGCTTTTTAAAAAAATCCAAAATAAGCATGTAATTCATTAATTTATTTCAGCAGATTCTATATGGAAGACCACACCACTGGCCTGAAAACAAAAATTTGAATCACAAACCTTTTAAATCAAAACATAAAATAAGATAAAATACCCAAGTTGCCTTTTGGATTTGGAGACAAAAACAGCTGCTGAAACAATGAGTGGCTTTCCTTCGGAGTTCATAAGGAGGGGAGCCAGACAATAATCTGATGGCCCTTGTATTGCTCTTATTGTAAAACATGGAAATTATTGCAAGTTTTCATGGTCATGATACGTGGCCAGGGAAGGATTAACTGCCTAGACAAAATGGCATGAAGAAAATACGTTCAAAAATGCATGAATTTCCACTTAATGCCTGTAATATTAGAAGATGGTTTCTTACATAGAAGACATAAATAAATTATAATGAGTTTCAGTATAACTTCCTGA
>PVKN010014485.1:0-19155 GCA_004027915.1 Capromys pilorides | reverse complement strand
GTGATGATGGGCTGTGAGGAGGGCTGTGATAGGCTGCCCTGCTGCTTCGGAAGGGTGGGAGTGGGGAAACTTATTGTTGCCCAGAGAGTCTGGTGTCAGCATCCACGCCTGTGTGAGAGTTAAATTGGTTTTGGGTGGCTCAATAGTTAACTCCCACTTTACTTAACCTTGCTTAACCTTGGAGGGAGGTTTTTTTTTTTTTTTTTTTGCTTCACTGGCCAACAGAAGTGCTTTTGAAAACTTGTAAGAATAATTTAGGATCTTGGGTTTGCTCAGTGATAAAAAGCAAAAAGGATTTTGTTGTATAGGATTCGTATTCTGACAAACAACAAAGCTTAGAACATCAGACTCATAGGTTGATATCCTCCTGGGACAGTGGGGATTCAGGATAAATGTTCCCTTTTTAAAGATTATGCAACTAAGATCATGGTGAAAGTGAGCAGAAAAATTGCTGGCAAACCAAGTTCTTCCTCCTCTTTTCACTCCCTTAAAGAATGCAAAGCCCATTATCTAGAAAAGTATACTGAGATAATGTAAAGGTATTTTTTAAAAATCTGAAAATAAAATATTATATAACTTCTATGTTGCAATAATCCTTCCTTCCACATCTCAAAAGAAGAGATCCGTCCTTCAACTTGACTTTTGCCAACAGGCCTAGAGAGTGGAAGGAGTGGGAAAGGAGACCAGAAATGAAAGCACAACTCAAATGTAGTAAAACATGCAACTGAGTGCCTGGTACGGGCCTAAAACATGGCAGACGCTCACCAAATGCTTGTTTCTTCTCTTTATGCAGGGATTAAGACCCTTCTGAAGCTGGCATGGCCCCAGCATAGTCATGGTGGAGTAATGGACAATTAGGGTGTTGCTCAGATATCCATAGATGATGACACACTTGATTTTGGACTGACACTCTCTCTAAAGCTTTCAACTTTCTGGGCTATTTGCATGATTATATAAGCCAGATTGTTAAAAAAAATCAAGAATACACATGAATTTTTCTTTGTTCAGCATTCTCTTACTGCAGATCAAGTAGCTTAAACTAGTCCCTTGTTCTTTATGTCCTTTCCTACCTGTGCCAAGTGGTTATGACATAGGGTTAAAAACTTGTTATGGTGGGAAAGTGTGCAGATAAATAAAATTTATTCACTTTTTGCTGTTGAATAGCAATTATATTTTGCACAATAGCTGCTCTTGCTCTTTCCTTTCTGTTTCTTTTATTCTTTTATATTTCTTCTCCTCTTCCCCTTCTCTTCTTTCTCCCCTCCTCCTCTTCTTCCTATTTTTCCTTCTTCTCTTCTTGATTTCTTACTTTTCCTTCTTCTCCTTCATTCACTTTTTATAAATGAAGAAACTAAGGATCAAAGAAGACTATTAGTTACCCATGCTCATTTTTTCCTAAAATACAATAAAACTGGTACTTAAAACCAAAGTTTCTGTTGTTTACATTTTTTGTGCCAACTTTGTGCTCAGGTTCTGAACATAAGAGTTCTTGTGTTAGTGGTGCCCTAATGCAGTACATCATTAGAGCCAACAGAAGAGAAAATAACATGCCAAGGATAAACAGAAAATAAACTATCTTTGGCTCAAAAGAATGATACCTAACATTTCCATCATGAGGGATGGTTTTCAAAATACCTCCTAGAGATTTCCCATTTTATAGCTAAGAAGATACTCAGAGTTTAATTCAAGACTGTGCAACCAATAAATGGCAAAACTGGGATCCAAGCCCAGAAGCACTGGCTTTCATTTTTATTCTGTTAATATAAGGTGGCTTTCCCACATCCTTAGTCACAAGGGCAGAGGAGAGACTGGCTGAGGTTAGATGTGAATGTGTTGTGGATTTGGTGGCTCCTGGTAGGCTGGGTGAGCCTTTTGATGTTCGTCTATCGCTGCCTGCCAGTGACAAGCTCGCCCCCCTAACTGCTTTTCAGAGTCACCAGGTAGTACACAGTTCCTGAGATTTAAGTCAATCTACACTTGGATCTTGCAGATGTATAAAGCCTTTGACTGTAAACTTCCTGGAGTTGCCTTAGTCCCACAGAGCCAGGAACAGAGAAGCATTCTTTACACCCCTCATCCTGTGGGTTTTCATGACAATTCCATCATGATGGTTACAGAATAGGAGATGCTCCACTGGCCAGTGCCTGGTTATTATTCATTTCTGCTATGGTATGGGAAGGAAAGAGCCAAGACATTTTGAAAACTGGTGACTTCATAGGCCAGCTTCCCCCTGGCAAGGTGCCTATTTGCCCATCTCACAGTCCTGCTCTGTAGCATCTCTTCTCTTGTTGAAGTTCTACCTGGGACAGAGGAAAAGCAAGCAGAGCCAGGACCCTGGCTTGAGAAAATCTCACAGTCTTCAAACTGTCCTCTTTGTTGTCCTTGACTTGGGCCAGTAAGCCTGCACAGGCCCAGGTGATAGTCAGCCTTGAGTGGATCTCTAAAACAGGGAGCAGCATTCTGCACAAGGTCTTTTTCACAGGTTGAGAAACCAAATCTTAATCTCTTCTTCTGATGATTGTACAGAAATCAAATTACTTGACAGATGCACAGATAAATAGAAGTTTGCAATCAAAGCAAGTTCTGGAATGGAGCTGATCAGTAGATTTTTTATTGGCTATTAGCTTGATAATCACTCACCAAGAATAGCTTCCAGGCAGACCAAACCCATGCGTAAGTGGGCCCAACCCAGGGCCCAACTTGTCACCTAGTTGACAAGTATAAAAGAGGACCCTTCCTGTCTCCTGACAGCTCAGCTTGATCTCTAGCCTTGACTCTCATCAGGAATCTTGGACTTTCCTCGCTGCACAAAGGCATCATGAGTTGTCAGATCTCCTGGAGATCTCGAGGAGGTGGAGGAGGAGGAGGAGGAGGAGGAGGAGGAGGATTCCGGGGCTTCAGCAGTGGCTCAGCCATAGTTTCTGGAGGAAGTCGGAGATCGACATCCGGCTTTTCTTGCTTGAGCCGCCATGGTGGTGGCAGAGGAGGCTACAGCACAGGTGGCTTTGGCAGTCAGAGTGTTATTGGCCTTGGAGGGAGCAAGAGCATCTCCAGCAGTGTGGCTGGAGGAGGTGGAAGCTTTGGCTCCAGTGGTGGATTTGGTGGCAGAGGAGGAGGTGGCTTTGGAGGTTTTGGGGGTGGCAGCAGCTTCAGAGGAGGCAGTGGCTTTGGAGGTGGTGGTTTCGGTGGAGGTGGCTTTGGAGGAGGCCGCTTTGGAGGTGGTGGTGGACCCGGGGGCTTTGGGGGTCCTGGTGGCTTCGGTCCTGGAGGATTCCCTGGTGGAGGCATCCATGAAGTCTCTATCAATCAGAGCCTCCTGCAACCCCTTGATGTAAAAGTAGACCCAGAGGTCCAGAACAGAAAGTCTCAGGAGCGGGAACAGATCAAATCTCTCAACAACAAATTCGCCTCCTTCATTGACAAGGTGAGTTAGAAGTGGCTCCTTCTGATGCTTAAGGCTGCAGCTGTGGCTATTGAAAAAGAAACCATACAAGTCCATTTTAGGAGCCTTAGGAATGGCCATTGTAGCCTGGATTACTTGCAAATCCCAAATGTGAAAAATCCTGCTAGGTATGCAGGATGTTTCCATAGCAGTTTGCAGTTAGGATTCACCTATCTCTTTGGTTTTATTTTCCACTGCAAATATTTATGAACAATTCTGGTAATTATAGAAAAATGGGTTAGGCAAGTAGTGAACTGAGCAGGTCAGGACATGTGATAACAGGTTTTAAAAGGAATTGGTTATATTTTCTTCCTCAGTAGTTTTTCCTTGTACAGAAATCATTAAATTCTGTGAAGTGGAGCTTGAAATATCTGTCTGAAATTCCAGCCTTCAAGAGAAACATTCTCAATTTTGTGAATCATAAAGTCTTCAATGGTGTCACATTGGGTGTTACTGGGCTTTCTCCTATTTCAAGGCAGAGAAACCTGTCTTGGTTGAGTTACACAGGATTTGCAAGGCTCTTAAAAACCAGCCAAGAAGCCCTGCCCTCCGGGACTCATACTCAGCATCCTGCGTTGCAGTTCCAGCAGATACCTGCTTTTGGTTTGCTCCAGAATTTATGGGACATTGGCAGGGATGCAACTAGGATCTGGGAGGGTAGTGGCCTGGAATCTTGGCAGCAGCTGTAAACAAAGCAATGCGTATGAAGTAGGAGAGTTCTGTGCTTGGGGAGAGCCAGTGGTAGCAGTAGCAGTCCGTAGAACTTTCCAAGTGTAAAGGCAGGGAGCTCAGAAGTTCTGCCCAGTACCCTCCAGCATCCCTCTGGCTGGTATGAGTAAAGCATTGTGTTTGCCTTCTGTTCCCAAGAAGCACCAGAGCTGCCCCATGCAGCTAGTCTTGCTAGTGTGAAAGGTCACCTGGGCCTTATGTGCTCTTCCTCCCTGCATGGCAGGTGCGCTTCCTGGAGCAGCAGAACCAGGTGCTGCAGACCAAATGGGAGCTGCTGCAGCAGATCAATGTGAGGACCCGCAGCACCAACCTGGAGCCCATCTTCCATGCCTACATCAACCAGCTCCAGAAAGAGGTGGATACACTCTCTTCGGAAAGAACTGCCCAGGATTCAGAGCTGAACACTATGAAGGATCTTGTGGAGGATTATAAGAAAAAGTAGGTGGCTTGAGTGAGGATAGAAAATGAACAGAACTAGCCAATCACTTGTCTACCATTTGCATTTGTGTGATAATGGAATTTGGTGGCTGCATATTTGTTGATTATTTATGAGGAGGACATAAAGTTTCAGAGATCCTTTTTTTAAAAACATGTTTGAGAGTTAACTTACAGAAATCTAGTCTCATTTGGAATATGAATTTTGGAATTTAAAGAGTGTTTAGTATGCCTAGAGAATAGGGCATTTGAAATGGACTTAGAAAAAAGAAAAGAAAAAACCCTGAACTAATCTAACTGTTGTATCACTTTGTTCCTAAAAGGTATGAGGATGAAATCAACAAGCGCACATCTGCTGAGAATGATTTTGTGACAATTAAAAAGGTGGGCAAAGGCATGTCATGGCTGGGGTGGGATTTGGGGTGTATCACATCACACCATGTGCAGATAGATGCACTGGGAAACAGTGCTAAGTACACAATAGCGGCCAGAGAAAGGAGTGAGATATGCCTGACTCTGGTTCTCTTTGGGCAAGAGTTCTGTAGTTCAATATTCTGATCTTCCAAGATGTTCTTCATACTTAGTAGAGCACTACTGTTGTTCACCCATTTAAAGCCTGTATCAGATCACAATAATAAAAGCACAGAAAGCGCTTTATTCTTCCAAAGGGCTGGGAAAGAATGGGACTTCCCTTAGAATGCCTGCTTAGAGTTGCTATTGGTTGTACTGACATAAGTTTGAGCAGAAGGTCTGAAAGAATAGCTTCTTAGTCCTACAAAGGACTCCTGTACAATCCAGGAAAACTCAGGAGAGACAGGGTGGACAGATATGGCAGAGAAGAACCGCAGAGAAACTGGGATCCTTGTGGGGAACCAGGTAAGGTAGAGGGAATGTGTTTCACCAGATACCCTGATCTTCTGTGCAGGATGTGGACAATGGCTACATGAACAAGGTGAATCTGCAGGCCAGTGTAGATACACTGACCCAGGAGTATGACTTCCTGAGAAGGCTCTACGAAGCGGTAAGGAGATTTTTCCCAAACAGACCTATACTTCCACACTTCTCATCAAGTCCTACCCACTCAGTGAAAAAGTGATAGAAATGGGTTTCATGGACTGGCTGACTAGCTATCCATCTAGCCCATTTGGGGGAGTGTGGAGCACAGGCATTGGGGAGGAGGAATTTTTCTCCTTGATACCAGAGGAAATGAGATTCTGGAAGTACTAGGTCAATTTCCCATCCCTCTATCTCCTGCAGGCCCACTTCCCTTCAAAAAGGGGCCTGTTCTATGTCCCATGTGCTACCCAGGTCAAAATGTACTGTCTCCCCACCTTGCTGGACTAAAGGCACACATATCATTTCTAAAATAGGATGTAAAATTAAAGGTATTAAATAGAGCGTGGATCAGCTTTCTGAGGGCATTTACTGGTGTAAGTGTTGAAACAGCTAAGCAAGAGGCTCAGAAATACAGACTGTCCTCTTCCTTCACTACAATTCTGAGTGAGGACAACCTTGTGAGAGGCTGTGAAATAACAGTGATGTCACTTTCATCCCACTTAGGAAATGCTTAATCTGAGAGGCTGTGTGTTTCACTAACATGAGGTGGGGAGAATTGTGATGTGTACAGAAAGTCATGGCCAGACCTCACTCTGTATTGTAGGAACTGTCCCAGGTACATGAGACTACCACGGAAACCAATGTTATCTTGTCCATGGACAACAACCGCAACCTGAACCTTCAAGGCATCATTGCTGATGTTCAGGCCCAGTATGAAGACGCCGTCCAGAAGAGCAAGGCTGAGGCTGAAACCATATACCACAGCAAGGCAAGTACAGTAAAAGTCGGGGCAGCCTCAGCTCTCCCCACAAGCCAGGCTTCACTCCATCTCAGGATGTGTACAGTAAGAGTGCTGGCATATTTCACCAATGAAGTTGGTTATCTTTACCATGAGAGTGTTGGAAATGGCATCAAAGTCTCTGGGAACAGGTGAGATCATTGCCAACCTCCCGTGAATGTGACTGCCACCTTTAGCCAGCTGCCAGCCTTTCCATAGCTGAAGCCAAGCTTCTTCTGGGATGGAATCCCCTGTGACCTATCCTCCTCTTCCTCCATTAGTATGAGGAGCTGCAGATAACTGCAGGGAAACATGGAGACAGCTTGAGAGAGCTCAAGATGGAGATCAGTGAGTTAAACCGCACGATCCAGAGACTTCAAGGGGAGATCTCGCACGTGAAGAAGCAGGTAAGGCCTGGCCTATCCAATGGACCTAGATCTATTGGTTGAGTCAGGGTTGCATGCAGTGGATGGTTGTATTCCTGAGTGTGTGAAGCTGAGATGTTCTAGTTTATATTAATAACAAGGTTCTAAAGCTAAACTTTAGCCTCAAAAGTTTATGCTTTAAATTCAAGCATAACTTGAGGCTACAGTGTTTAGAGTGGTATAAGGGACATTCTAAAAACAGCACCAGCACGGGAAAAGTTATTGTGCTCACTTTTTGGTTGTCTACACAAGAAAAAATGGCAAATAGGAAATAAAGCACAGGCTACTTGGACTTGCTGTGGATTTCAGATGTAGTTTCCCATTTGTGGGTGGCACAGGCTCTGGGCAGCGTCCAGTTGGATTCTTAGAGGATGCTGAGTGCTGTAAGGAGCTGACTGGAGCTGGCCATTAACGTTGGGGCAGAAAATGAGGGGTAGAGTAGGCTCCGGAAGCAGGGGAATTTATACAAAATGGTCTGCATAGAGTAGCTTCATTTGTGTCTACAAAGTGAGATAACATTCCTGGTCCTGTGAGTGAGGGTCAAGGCCAACCTCGGGAGCACTGATGGGCCCAGGCACAGGGCAGATGTGAAGACGAGATCTCAAGATAGTAGCAAGTTTTAGCACAGTTATTTGCAACATCCATGAGCCCCAGGTGTGTCCAACACCTGTCGCTGGCCTCCTGTGTCACTGAACATCTCTGCTCCTTTCCCCATCTTGCCACTGTCTGTACAGTACAGAAACTATCCGTCCTTTCCTCTTTCTTCTCTTACAGTGTAAGAAGGTACAAGATGCCATTGCTGATGCTGAGGAACGTGGAGAGCGTGCCATCAAAGATGCCCATAGTAAGCTCACAGACCTGGAGGAGGCTTTGCAGCAGGCCCGGGAGAATCTGACCCGGCTGCTGCGGGACTACCAGGAGCTGATGAACGTCAAACTGGCCCTGGACATAGAGATTGCCACCTACCGAAAACTGCTGGAGGGCGAAGAGTGCAGGTGAGGGGCACTGGGAGGGTAGAAGGTACCAAAGCCTGTTCTCATCTTTCTTCTGGAACTAGAGCTGGTGTAAGGGTGGGCAAGGCAGAAGGTGGAGCTAGATGGCACTCATGACATTCTCTGTGGGGCAACTCACAACACAGAATACTAGTGTAGAGCTGTACATTTATCAATGTGAATGACTAACAAGACCTTTTGAACCAGGCAATAAGAGGGAAAACAAAATAATATGAAAATGAAATTGTTCCAGAAAATCTGAAATGTGGTCTCCTCTGCTTACAATCAGAATGTGGCTAATGCTTGGGACATGTTAACCCCAGAAGGCACAGACATGCTTCCTTACAGATTTCAAGAGTGGCAATAGATTAACTGTGGACCTTCTAAGAGGAGCCCCCTGCATCCCCTGTAGCCTAAGAACCTTGTGGATATTATCAGTACCCCTAGTGACTTAATGTGGCTGAAGTAACTGGAAAAGGAAAAGCTACCCTGGGTCACGCAGGAGCCATTGTAACAAAGGGAGCAGCCTTTTCTGGTGGTTGCTTGGTGCCTGGCTTATAGCAGGGAGGAGGAAAGGCTCCAGGGGAGCAGAGGAGGGGGAGGGAGAGAGGAACAGGCAGGCTGTACTGAGTCGTAGTTCTTTTTGAATTGAATGTTCACAGGAAAACCTCATCTAAAAGTTTTAGAGAGGACACGAATTCTGAATAACAGATTCCTAAAAACAGATTTAAAGAAATGTATTTGCACAGTCAGAAGTGACTTTGCTACTCAGTCACACTAGATCAATGCTCATTCTTACCCAAGAAAAAGCTTGAAACAGATGGAGATGCCAGGCATGCAGCGTGGTGTCTATCACCATCTCCGGCATCAGGCAGCATAGAAGAAACTAATGTATAAGTCTCCGGAGGTTGATCATATTGACTGATTTGCACACTTGGAGGTGGGATTTGTAAAATGTGATGATGCATGTTATGTCTATCTGCCCTGCCATATGATCTTTTCTTTTTCTCCCTAACAGGATATCTGGAGATCTCAGTGACAATGTGACTGTGTGTAAGTAGTGGGGTGTGGTCCTGTTGTGTGTGGCTCTGTAGAGGTCGGCAGAGCAGTCAGAAAGAGCAATATCTCTCCTACAGCTGTGACAAGCAGCACCATCTCTTCAAATACATCATCCAAATCTGGTTTTGGAGGCCAAAATTCTGGAGGCAGAGGATCCAGTCATGGAGGAGGAGGATACAGTTCCAGAAGTAGCAGTCATGGCTCTGGAGGTGGAAGATCGGGCTCCGGAAGTGGTGGAGGAGGCTCTGGCTTTGGCAGCTCCAGAGGAGGCTCCAGTTATGGAGGAGGATATGGCTCTGGCAGTGGTTCTGGAGGTGGTAGAGGGGGCTCTGGTTCCGGAGGTGGCTACGGCTCTGGTGGTGGCTCTAGAGGAGGATCCAGCTCTGGAGGAGGGGCCAGTTCTGGAAGGGGAGTTTCTAGCTCTGTAAAGGGAGCTTCTGGCTCAGGTGAAGTTCACAGTTCTGGTGTGACCCTCTCTTTTAGATAAAGATGGGGTCCTTTCCTGGTGATTCCACTCTAGAATGTGGAAGCCTGTTTCTGTTCCTCTCACTGATAGCATGACAAATTTGTCCTCCACTTCTGATAGCAAATGGATGCTCATAAACAGCTTTTGAAAGATCTTTCCAAGCTAATTATTGTAGTTAGTGATAATGGCACCCATTGTTTTCTGGGGGAAGAATCTGCATTGTCTGTTTGTCTTCCAGTCATACCCCACTCCTGGTCTCCTGCTTCCTTGCTTTTCCCACTTCAGGGGTTCTCTTCCAGAGAGGTATTCTGTGGAGGACTGCAGGGCAGCCCACTGATGTCATCACAAAGCCCATATCTCTCTCATGGAAGTGCCCCAGGGAAGGGTTCTTCTGTGTGCATAGCCCCTCTTGTCAACTCCACTTTCTGAATGCTGTGGTCTGGGTGTCTGCACAATAAATTCATTTGCAACTTATGTCACGTGGTGTTTGTTTTGTGCCAAGCTATGGTGGAAGGGAGGAGACACAGGAGGAAGAGATTTGAACATGATGAGAAGAGGGTCTCCTTGACGAGGGTAGGCCTCCCAAGGGAGCACGGCACACAGGAGCCTAGGGAGTTTTCCTCTGGAAGGAGGGAAGTGAAGCTGGCCCTGGAGTCTGGGCCAGATGTGATGATATCAGAATATATTGGCTAGGCAGTGGACATCAGGATTTATAGAAAATTTTCCTTCTAGAAAGAAGCACTATAGTCACCTCTTTTTGGAGCAAACCAGCTGAGCCACTGAGCACCTATCTAGGTTTCTCTAGCTCTTCCCATGCAGCATTCTCTCAGCCTTCTATAAAGCAGGGCCTCTCTAGTTTCCCACAGGTCCCCCATTCCTGCAGGCAGGCACCCTATGGATGCCCTGGGAACCTCTGAAATGGGTTGCTTGGGGAGGGTGACGGGGATTTGACAGGGTCTCCATTAATAGATTTCCATTTCCTCAGCAGAGTAGTACTGTCACACCCTGCCTACAAAGGGTCCTTCTTCCTTAATTGCGGGCTCCTTGGAGCCCTGGCCCTCAGACATCCTAACTAGGGTGGGCTTCTCCTCTGGGTATGGAGTTGATTTCAGTTTCTTCCCCAAAAGTCCTTGTCACCTGCCTGGGAGATGGGAATGTTGGGCTGGGGATTGGTATTGGGCCAGCCAGAGTTGCCCAATGGGAGTTGGTGGCTTGAGTGTGGTTAAGATATGCATGTAGTACTCACATTCAGCTGATGAGGCTTTAGATAACTCAGGAAAAAAGTTCATGGGGATTCTTTTTGTTTCTTATTCCAATCCAGCTTTGAGACCTTAGTAAGTCCTGTTTGAACTGGTGACCTTAGTAAGTCCTATCCTGGTGTCCACCTGAGGATATAGGGACAGTTTTTAGAAATGCATGGGTTAACTCTTATAGGAAGCTGTCATAATCACAGACCAAGCTGACAGTGCTGGCAGGAGGAGCTCCAAAGGCTTCAACTAGCAAGGGGACAACACTGGAGGTGACTGGCTGCTTTGAGCAGGGCCCCTATAGCTGCCCAGGCCTGAACCTGCCCGCAGAGGTCTGTGGAGGTTAGGGTGCAGACAGGGAAGGGGTAGTATGGTTGAGTGGTTCTTAAGCAGTGCATAGTGCAGAGGACCACCTGAGCAGCTCTCCTTGAAAGAAGATGACTGTCTCCATTTTGACTGAGCCTGACCCTATTTCCTCCTAATGATATATACAGAGCTAGCAAGGACTTCTATTTATTCTTTCAATTGGCGTTAAGCAATGTATATTGATCTAGCTGAGGGCTGGTGATAGTCTTTGAAGGTGTCATATGTGTTTCCCTGGTAACCTATACCTCCTGCTCTTTAATGTGAGCCAGTTGGAGACAGGATGAAGAGCCAGTGCTCCACGCTGCCAGCTGAGATCGAGCCTCAAGATAAAGACTTCCTAGGGCTTGAAAGATTACATCAGAACTAAAGTACCAGACCCCCACGACATTAGATACTACCTCAATAGTATAATGCAGATTACTTTCTCTGCATATCCTCTCTGCAAATGGTGGAGATAAATGTAGGCCATCTGCCTAGCTCAGCTCACAGTACTCACCTATTTTCCACAATTCTTACCATTCCTCCTCAAGCCACTCCTCCATTGAATAAAACTGGGTGTGGCCCTGGGTCACTCTCTTCGTTCTGGAAAGCTATCTTTGTGGCTGGACTTAGAGCCTGTTCGCTCCCCAATAATTATAAATGTGCTTTAGTGTCTTTATTTTCACTGTGGGTTATGCTGAAAGTGGTAGATTGGAATTAACTTGGCTACATTATTAACCAATTACATTATTCCAATCACATATCCTTGGAATTACAAACATTGACTTCTTGGACTGAGATGAGGATCTGAAGGTAACTCCTACACACAGCACTCAGAAAGCAGAATCAACAAGAGGAGCTATGCATGCACATACATGGTTCCACAGGGCACCTCCACAAGAAATGTACAGGCTTAGAGGTAGAGAAGGCCTTATCCTGGTGGTGAGGGGACTTAAACACTGACCTTAACTTTAGGGATCCTATTGTATGGTATAAGTCATTTCTTATCCCAAGGCTCAAATTCTCTATTAGTTATGGAAATGGAATGAGACGGTCACTCTAGATCAGCTCTGATGGCAAGAATTGGCCTGTACTTCTTTTAGACTCTGGCTGATAAACACTGGGGACACAGTGTCAGAGAAGGGGTCTAGAAGCTCTGTGTGAGGGTGCACTTGGCAAGGAAACTTCAAACTGTTTCCATTTTGGCTCAGCACCAGCCTGATGGACCATGACTGAAGCAAGGGGTTGCCCTTGGTGACATGAGGAGACATGGTGGTACATCGCACAGGGTGCTTAGAGTCCACATATTGACAGATGAGAAATTTACAAAGAACTCTGCCTCCAAGGTGGTTCTGGGAAGAGCAATGCACACTAAAGTCATCCATCCGTTTATTAATAATGCACAACCTTGGCTCTCCTCCCCCCAATTTCTACCACAGAGGATTGGAATAGAACCTGGAAATCTGCATTAAAATAAGCTCCTGGGCACTTCTGAGGCTGATGATTAGCAGCCATTCTTTGGAAAGTACGGATACAGAGATCATGGGAGCAGGATCTGGTGGGCTCCATTTCTGGCACCTTGACATTTGGTAGACACTCAGTGGAAAAGTGATGACCAGATAAGACCTGGAACAGTTAATATATCACCAGCCTCAATTTACCATTTGTAAAACAGTACTAACAGCATCTTTTCATAGGACCACTGGAAAGATTATGCACAACAATAAAGGATAAATGTTTATTCTGTAAGACCTGTGGCTTTGCAAGCATGCACTCGCTGTTCTGCACTTACCTCCTACAACATTTATTATTATTATACAGTATGGTGAATATTGTGAGTTGAGGTTTGTGGATGAGATGGCTTCACATCTAGGCACTGAAGAATGTATGGACTTAAACAAAAAATAATAATGATACTGTATGCATTTTCCAGAAGATTGAAGAAGGAATATTTTCCACCTTGACTTATAAGGCCAGCACCACCTTGGTTCTAAAAGTATACAAAAATGTCGCAAATCAGCTAAAGATCTACCTTCCTCAAGAACATTGATTTGAAAATTCTCAATAAGGTATGAGTAAACGAAGTGTGGAAATCTATAAAAAATACAGTACACCTTGGCTGTGAGGGCTGTCTGAAAAAGGAAAGCTCAGCATTCAGGAATCAATTACTCTGCTCGCCTTATTGACATATAGCAGAGTAAAAGATGCACGAGCTTTTGAACAGTTGCTAAACTATTTGACAGAATTCAAAATACATTTCTTGTGAGAACAAACAGAGAGAAAGGGAAAGAGAGAGGAGAGAGAGAGAGAGAAAGAGAGAGAGAGAGAGAGAGAGAGAGAGAGAGAGCGAGCGCGCACCCTGGGGAAAGGTTGGAGGCCATGTGGAATACAGCAGCTTGGAGACTTATTGGAGGTGGTGCAAATCTTGAAGTAGTGTTACTGAGGAGTGGGCTGGGCATGTGCAGGGTATGGTGAATACCTCAGCTACTCTCTGAGAGAACTGATACAATTTCCAGAATGAGACTAAACTAGGAATCTGGGATCAGGCTTAGGAAACCCTCTCTTCTGAATCCCAGTCAGATTTTGCTTATTATTTTGATTGTTTCTGTGCCAACAGGCTGTCTGGAGAAGTGAACTACTATGAGTAGTCAGGACATCTCTTTTGCTAATGAGTCCAGTGTCACCCCATATTCCTAAGAGAAAGAGTGAAGAGGCACCTTCAGCTTGGAGGTTGGAACCTTGGGCCCCAAACTCATCTGTGGGCAGTGGCTGTGTGACCTTGATAAAGTCTCTTCCTGTCTTGAGCTTCTTTGGAGGCAGTAGAAAAAAGGAGCCACAAGGACCCTGTGCACGTAGATTCTCATGCTTGCCTCTAGGTGGGGAAGTGGAGACATAGCCTTCAGGACCTTTGATTTGGTGGTAGAGGAGGGCCAAGGTGGATGGAAGGTGTGGGGGATCCTGGCATCGGTAGTCACTGTCCTTCATGTTGCAGGAAGATGTCTCTTGTAGCTATGTGTGAAACTCAGTGACACACAGCAACATGAAGGTGTGCTGGGCTTCGTCACTCCCCTGAGCTTCCCTCTCTGTCTCCTACAGCACTGGCATCAAGAACAGTCTTGGCTTGTGGTACATCTGGATCTGGCTCAGATCTGGGGCAGAGTCTCTTCAAGAGGAGGATCCAGTGCAGCATCCAGTACTGCAGGGTACTCAGGTGCCACTGGGAACTCCTGAGCATCTATCTATCTATCTATCTATCTATCTATCTATCTATCTATCTATGGGTGTTCAAGGTCCCACTACTAGATCATACTCCTAGTGATCTGCCTGTTTACAGCCTCCCAAGAGCTGGGATTACAGGCATATGTCACCATGCCCAATCTAAAGTGCTGTCTCAGTGCACCCCGGAGGTGGGGCCAGCATAGTAGGCCTGAGGTTCAACCCCCGGCCCCTGAGCCTGCTTGCAGGCACTTTAATCTGCTGAGCTGTAATTAAACTTTTATGTTTATGTAGCTGTTTTCCCCTGGTACTTGGAATTGAACTCAGGACCTTGCACTTGCCAGGCAGGGACTTGTGCCACAAAATTGTATTCCAAGCCTTGAACATCCAGATTTTGAGATAAGAATTCTGGAAAGCCTGGGTCTGGCATGGGCAGTGAGGAACACAGGTCAGCCAGAGGCCAGGGCTGCAGCTTAGGGCCCAAAAGCCTGGGGATCTCTCTCTCAGAAGCAAGGGACTGATCTTGGGACTGATCTTTCATGGCATCAACCCAAACAAATGTTCCATAGTTGCTCTGGCAACTGCTTGGTACAACAGCGTTAAGCACATACCACAACCTTAATATAGAAATAACAATGAGGATTAGAAAAGTGTCATCCAAGCACTCAGCTAGTGAAATAATTAAATTTTAATGGAGAAAATTATGTACAATGGGTTTATCTGGGACTTGGGAGTTGTCAAAAATTTAGGTCATTCTTTGAAAATGTCAAGGGTCTAATGTATTCAAGTGTCTGTCTAAAATTCCAAGCTAGATTTTGGTTTTCTTCTTCAGAACTTTAGAACCTAGTATAGTCCCAGGATACAGTTAGCCTTTCAACAGAAATTTGTTAAGTGAATAAATGAAGGCTGGCTGAGAGATTGGATGGAAATGAATGAGGACTGCATGCTGTAAATGTGGAGTGAGAGGCCTCGATAGCAAAGCCTGTGATGTTTGACTGTTTCCACCCTCTGGGACTCCTACAAAGAAAGGGCTCTCTAAATATGTGCTAAAAGATCGACATTCTCAACTCTTCGAGCCTCTGTCGCCTTATTTGTGAAATGTAGACTGTCACAACTATTTGTCAGGTAGACTACGTGGACTGGAGCTGTGCGCAAGGTGCTCTTCCAACTCTAGAAAGTATTGTACTAGTGCTAGCCATTGTGGATCGTGGCAGTGACCATCACTTCAAGCTCAAGAGCAGGGGTAGAAGTTAGCATGTGTGTCGGCCTAGGGGCTGAGGCCGGATCTCTGGTGGGCTTCGCACCCACGACCCGACCCTGGGGCCCCATGAGAATTGTCTCCAGGAGCTCTGGGAAGTCTGGCTGTCTTCCTGACCACAATAAAGCAGCTGGCCAGAATCCCTGAATTAGCCTATCTGATGCCGGCACAGCAGTGAGACTTTTCACAGATGAAGCTATCAATTAAAGTTCTCCTCTTGGTACCAGGAAGATCTCAGCGATCTCAGCGCCCACCTTGCCTTGGGGAAGGATAGTCAAGGCTGTGACAACTTCCTCAGGCAAGATCTTTTGAGGGATAATTCGGCCAGGCTAACTATCCCATGCTAATTAGGTAAGCTGCAATTATGCTAGCAAGGCCTGCAAGCCCAGCACTTCCATGGACTTAAAGTTATTTACCTAGTGTCTCTGATTTTGCTGGGAGAAAATAATTTATTGGCCCCAGGTAAACTAACCCATAAATTAAGGAAGTGGCTCTCTCCTGAGCCTTATAAAAGAGAAAGCCAAGGTCAGAGGCTGGGGAACTGCATCACAACTAAGGATTAGCATCTTCTTCCAGCTCTCTGGCCTCCCTACCATGAGCCGCCAATTCACCTACAAGCAGGGAGCTGTCACCAAAGGGGGCTTCAGTGGCTGTTCTGCAGTGCTCTCCAGAGGAAGCTCATCGTCCTACCGTGCAGGGGCCAAAGGGCTCAGTGGGGGCTTCAGTAGTCGGAGTCTCTACAGCCTGGGGGGCACCCGGAGCATCCCCTTCAATGTGGCCAGTGGCTCTGGGAGGGCAGGGGGCTATGGGCTTGGCTGGGGTCGGGCCAGTGGCTTTGCTGGCAGCATGCTTGGCAATGTGGCTCTGGGACCTTCATCTCCATCCATGTACCTGCCTGGGGGTATCCACCAGGTTACTGTCAACAAGAGCCTCCTGGCCCCACTCAATGTGGAGCTGGACCCCGAGATCCAGAAAGTGCGTGCCCAGGAGCGGGAGCAGATCAAGGCGCTGAACAACAAGTTTGCCTCCTTCATTGACAAGGTGGGGCTTATGGAGATAGCTGAGCATGGTGCTTCTGTCTTTCCTCTACCTTTTCTGGCTGTGGGACACCTTCTCAAGATGCAGGCACAGCTCAGGACAGAGCAGAGAGAGACTGGACCATAACTTGGACACCAAAGCTAAGGGGCAGGGCAGAGGGGTGAGAGGAGCTAGAAAGGCTCACCTGGGAAGGAGTCCGGGAGGCAGAAATGGCCTTCAGATGGAGAGGCAGGACATGGTCACCCATGAGACTCAGAAGCCAGGCAGAGGAGAGATCAGTGACAGAGCCTGGCTGTCGGGGAAGCCGCAGAGCCCCGCGCTTTCCTTCAGGAGACCCAGGCTAGCACAGACCTGGGTGGTATGGAAGATTCAGTATGTAACACACTTGGCCTATGAGGTGAGGTAAATGTGACCACACCAGGGCTGTGATTCTCAAGAGTGGCCCCTGAGCCAGAAACATCTATTTGTTAGAAACACTCACTCCCAGGCCCATCGCAGACCAAAATGTTCTTTGTGGGACCCAGAAATCTGCATTTTGACACATCTCTTAAGTAATTCTGATACACTCTGAGGGCCTCAAAGGTAAGAGGGTCTTATGAATAGATGCTTCTTGGTCTTAGAGAGGAGGGAACTCACAGGGGTAGGGGACAGTAAGGTAGGGTGGCAAAGAATGAATAGGAGCTTTCTAGGTGTGAGCAAAGGCAGTCCAGGTAGAGAGAGCACGTACAGGCTGATAGGATCTTCTAGGGAAGGGAGGCCTTGAATTTGTGACTGTTGAGTACACAGTGGAGGAGGGGAAGAAGGTTCACTGGCCACACTGTGAAGAGCACAGTAAAAATATGGACTTGACCCTGTGGTGATGTGGAATCCCTAGAAGGCTTTAAGTAAGGAAATGGTGTGATATTTGTAGATTACAATTAGAGAATGCTTTTTATCCCTCTGAAGAAATGCTTTGTTTATGAATAGAGATCTGGGCCTGAATGTCACTGAGGAAGACTCAGGACCACAGATGGGCAGAGCATCTGCCTTTGGCTGGGGCGGGAGAGGCCATGAACAAAAGGCATAGAGTTGGCAGAGCACAGGCCCAGCCACTAGGCCCCAAGCAGAGGGCAGGAAGTGCTCCTCAGAGTCCTCAGGCCTTAGGAAGGCAGCCCTGGCTGGAAGTAGACATGGGTCCAGACAGATGTAGTCAGCTACAGAGGAGACAGAAGCTTGAGATTGCAACTGACAAAGAGGGAAAGCAGATGTTAGAGTCCTTCCTGATCTTAGGGGCTGGCCCCAGAGTGAAGGCCTCTGCTGGAGTCAGGGACAACATAGTTCCTGCCTAGGGAAGGAAGACCCAAGTTAACTGTCTGCAGACTGAGATCCAGGGGGCTGCTGGTTTGCGTTCCAGGTACGTTTCCTGGAGCAACAGAACCAGGTGCTTCAGACCAAGTGGGAGCTCCTGCAGCAGCTGGACCTGAACAACTGCAGGCAGACCCTGGAGCCCATTTATGAGGGCCACATCAGCAGCCTGCGGAAGCAGCTGGAGATGCTGTCTGGTGACAGGGTGAGGCTGGACTCAGAGCTCAGGAGCATGAGGGACATGGTGGAGGACTACAAGAGGAGGTGAGCAGGGACACTATACCCAGGTTAGCTACCTTCGGGGGCTGGGTTTTCTCAGTAGGGAAATGGCACATTTAATTATGGGCACAGGGGCTGAAATTGGTTCCCACTGAGGAACCCATTGAGCTCATCTACCTCGGCAAGATGACTGCCTTTTATGGGCAACCACGTCAGGTGGGCAGCTGATAGTCAATATCTTGTGCAGTTTCAGGAATGCCCTCCTTGGCGATGCCCCTTGGATCTCAATGCCTTCTTGCTCCTCACTTGAGCATGTGAGTGAGTGAGTGTGTGCGTGTGTGTGTGCGTGCATGTATGTGTGTGTGTGTGTGTGTGTGTGTGTGTATGTGTGTGTGACAACCACCAGGTTCCCACACTCAGTGTGCTGAGTTCTAAGGAAATGCCCTCCAGGGAAGGAGGTGGGCTCCTGTTGAGCTTCTCCTTTCACTTCCCTGAGGTCCTGGATATCTGAGACCACTCCTTCATGTCCTGGGAGACAGCGCTGGCTTCCTTGGGACTAATGCCCTACAGTGGAGTGGAGTTGGCAGGGTTGCCAGCAACAGGCTTTCAAGAAGCATGACTGAAAGGGGCAGTGATGTTCTCCTGGGATTTGGATGCTTGAGTGAGAGGAGGAAGAACCTCCTCACTTCATAGGCACCAGAGGAAATCCAGACCATCCAGTTGTCAGGCCCAAGAGGCTGCCCTCAGCTCGGCTAAATAGGCTTAGTGATTTGGGATGATTTCAAAAACTCCCAACCTGTTGAAAGGCTTTGTAATATGAATCGTTTTTTTATTTCTCAGTGAAAATGCGCAGACACACATATGCACAGACACATACTGGTGCACACACAGACACAGACACAGACACATGCATATACCAGCTCACCAGGTAATTTCCTGCAGGTATGAAGAGGAAATAAATAAGCGCACAACAGCAGAAAATGACTTCGTGGTGCTTAAGAAGGTGAGGCGGGTGTCTGGCCCTTGGTTCAGAAGAGGGATTATGGTCTATGCTCTGCATTGAAGTATCTGATGCTGAGGAGCTGACGGGTGGTGGTGGTGGTGGG
>PVKN010014484.1:0-19138 GCA_004027915.1 Capromys pilorides | reverse complement strand
CCAAAGGTGCTTTAATTTGTTGAGCTATCTGGCTGGCCCAGAAATTTGACTTTAAATGGCAGAAATTAAAGTAACACAGAACTTTCTTTTTAAAAAAAAAAAAAAGAAGAAGAAGAAATTTTATTTATTTATGTTATGGTCGGCTCAGCCTGCCTGGGGGTGGGGCTGGCACAGTGTATGGTGCCGGGGATCGAAACCATGGTCCCTGCGGTTGCCTAAGCTTGCCTAAGCAGGCGCTTTAGACCCCTGATCCATCCCGCCGGCCCAACACAGAACCTTCTAAAAGATCTTTAACAAGATACCTTGGGAGCTCAATTAAAAAACAGGAAATGGGGCCGGCGAGATGGTTCAGTGGTCTAAAGCGCCTGCTTAGGAGGGCTCAGGCAACTGCGGGGACTGCAGTTCGATCCCTGGCACCACATGCTGCGCCAGCGCCACCACCAGGGCAGGCTGAGCCAGCCGCAAAATAAAGAAAGAAAGAAACAAACAAACACAACAAGCAAACAAATAAATAAATAAATAAAATTAAAAAAAAAAAAAACAAGAAATGTACTGAACAAGTTTCAACACGGCCTCAAAAATCTTTCTAGGGTGATTTGGAAGGGCGATCCTAGACGAGCAGCGTTGCTCCTCGCGCGCGCGCGTCGTGTCTGCGAGCCTCTCGGTTGTCATAACTGTCTCTGTAATTCCCTGCTGAGCATTGATCATAACCGCCCTGGCTTCTGCCACTGTGTTGTCTGGATCGTCCATGGCCTCCAGGCCAACCGTGACCTGCCATTCCCATAGCCCTGGTCCCCACCACCTCGAGAGTAGCTGCAAGCACGTCTGTGCGCCCCAAAAGCACCCCTTCCTTTGGTGCCCCAGGCAGATTGGCCTGCATGGTCCACACAGATCTGGCGACCATCGGGGGCTCCATTCATGGCTCCCATGGCTCCTGAGGCATGCTCTGGATTGGTAAAGGTGGGGAAGCCAAAGCCCGGGATCGCTGAGTTTCCCGGTCCTTGACAGTAGCGACCTCAGAAACAGGCCCAAAGCTGCTGGCGTGGTCTTCCTGTGCCTGCTCGAGCGTGTTGACGTGGAGCGCACCGACGAAGAGCTTCCCTTCTTCAGAAGGCCTGGCAGGGAATTCAAATCCTGGGAATCAGAAAGTAATGAGGAACCACGGAGGGCAAGCGCTGAAGAGCCAGGAGAACAGGCGACCAGCGTCTTGTGGAGGAATCGTGGATCTGTGTCCACTGTGGGGAGACTGCCCCATGGCTGGCTCTTTCTCAGGTGTTGGTATCAGGGTGGTGCTGCCAGGAGTGGGCTTGGGAGGGCCGCCTCCCTGTCATCTCATGAAAGGCGAGAGGAAGCCGCATGGAGTCCTCTCTAAGTCTTGTGTAGATTTCAGCAGCGAATCCACCCCAAAGGACATAGATTTTTCTTTGTTGGTAGATTTTTAAAATTACATTTTCAGTTGATTTTGATAATAATTGATTTTGAAGAAACCAACTAATTTTGGTTTATTTAAAATTTTTGTATATCTTATTGATTCATTGTTGATAATTCATGTGTATCTAGGTGCTGGCTTTTTTTTTTTTTTTGGTCAGGCTTTTTTTATTTTTTTGCACAACAGGGGATCCAACTCAGGACCTTGAACTTGCCAGGCAGGCACTTGTGTCCTGAGCTATCTCCCTGGCCCCCCCCTCAGGCTTTATTTATTTATTTATTTATTTTTGTCTTTTTGAGACAGGGTCTTGCTATGCGGTTCAGACTGACCTTGAGCTCGCTTTTGTAGCCCAGGTTGGTCTCTAACTCACACTGATCCTCCTGCCTCAGCCTCCCAAGTGCTGGGATTACAGGCATGTGCCACCACGCCTGGCTCAGGCTTTATTTTTTTATTTTTTTATTTTTTAAATTTTATTTATTTATTTATTTGTTTGCTTGTTGTGTTTGTTTGTTTCTTTATTTATTCATTTTGTGGCTGGCTCAGCCTGCCCTGGTTGTGGCGCTGGCGCAGCATGTGGTGCCGGGGATCGAACTGCAGTCCCCGCAGTTGCCTAAGCAGGCGCTTTAGACCACTGAACCATCTCGCCGGCCCATCAGGCTTTATTTTTAATCAAGAAAAAATGCTTTGTTTATTCTAAATCCTTGGCAAATTATATTTCAGGATGGGTGAGTCAATTTCTGAAGACGGTCTAGATTTAACTTACACTTAAATTTGAGAATTGTGTTTTAAGTGATATTTCTTATGTATTTTCTGTCTTATTAGAGTAAAGATTCTCAAAGTAGGTGTTGATGTGTGTTTTTGTAGGATTGATTGTGATTTTACCCTTTTTTTTTTTGTATTTAGGACAGGGTCTACAGGGTCTCACTACACAGATTGGACTCGTAGTGATCCTCCTGTGTTCTGCCTCCCAAGCTGGGATCACAGGTGCACACCACCACGTCTAGGGTCAGTAGATGTCTTGGCGTGCACTGGGGCGGGGCCAGCACAGTATGCCGGGTATCAAACCTGGGCTGCTGCAACTGCCTGAGCAGGCACTTCAATCTGCTGCGCTATTTGGCTGGCCCCATTCTTTTAAGATTGATTGATTGATTGATTTGGCACAGGGTCTCACTATGCTATGCAGCTCAGACTCCTAGTGGTGCTGTTGTCTCAGCCTCTAGTGCTGGTGTTACAGGTGTGCACCGCCCCACCCAGTGTCTGTGGCCAGCACAGTGTGGGGCCAGTGCTGCATGTGGTACTGGGGGTCAAACCCAGGTCCTTCCACTTGCCAGGCAGGCTCTTAGTGCTGAGCTGTCTCCTCAGCCCACCCTTTCCATTCTTAGTTGCATGAATTCGAGTCTTTTCTTTTTTTTATTACTTAGTTAATGACTTGTCAATTTTATTTAATTTTTCAAAGAGCAAAAAAGTTTTTGATGTGTTCTTTATGCTGTCTCTTTAGTCTCCACTGCATTAATTTTTGCTCTCATCTTTGTAATTACTCCCCTGACACGAGCTTTGTGCTTGACTTGCTCTTTTCTCTAGAAGCTTGAGGTTCAACATCACCTTATTTGTTTGAGTTCATTCTGTTTTTTCTGGTATGGGAATTCACCACTATCAGTTTCCCTCATAGGACTGCTTTCCTTGTGTTCCATAAGTTCCAGTGTGTTATTGGCATTGTTGTTTAATTGTCTAATTTATTATTTAATTTGATGTGTGGCTTACTGCTTGTTCAGGAGCATTTTAAAAATTTCCATGTGTTTATAAAATTTTCGTGATTTCTTTGGCCATCAATTTCCAGTTTCATTGTATTATGGTCTGATAATAAGCATGGAAGAATTTAAGTTCCTTTGCATTTATTTGAACATGCTCTGTGAGATAGTATGTGGTTTGTTTTGGACAATATTCCATGTGTAGCTGACAAGACTGTATTCTGATGTTGTGAACTAGAATACTGTAGATATCTACTAAGTGCATTTGTTCAAAAGTTTGGTTCAGGGGCTGGCCCAGTAGCTCAGCAGACTGAAGTGCCTGCTTAGGCAGAGTGCAGTGGCTGGGGTTCGATCCCCGGTGTGCCATACTGGCCTCGCTCCTGGAGCGTGCTGAGATGGTGCTTGAAACTGGGCATGGTGATGTGCACCTGTTACCCCAGCGCTTGGGAGGCTGAAAACAGGAGAATCACTCTAAGTTCGATCTACGTAGTGAGACCCTGTGGACCCTGTTCTCAATATATAAAAACAAAACAAACAAATGAAAAAACAAAAAGAACAAAAAGTTTGATTTCTTTTTTTTTTTATTTTTTAAAAACTTGGTACAGGATCTCACTACAGCTTGGACTCATAGTGATCCTCCTGTCTCAGCCTCCCCTGCACTGGGATTATGGGCGTGCACCACCACGCCTGGTTTCAGTGGGCAGCACTGTGCACTGGGATTCTGGGACCAGCACAGCATGTGGTACCAGGGATGGAACCCAGGTTCTTGCGCTTGCTAGGCAGGCCCTTAGACCACTGAGCTATCTCCCCAGCCCTGATACTTTTTTGTTTTTGTCTAGTTGATTTATGTATTTATGACAGTGGGATATTGAGGTTCCTCTTTATAATGGTGTTAGTGTTTATTTGATTTTCCATGTCGCTAATGTTTCTTTTCTGTAGTTGGGTGTGCTGATATTCGGTGCGTCTATATTCGTTATCTCTTTCTCTTGGATTCTTCCCTTGGCAAGGATATAGTGGCTCTCTGTGTCTCTTTGAATCACTTTTGGCTTGAAATTCACTTTGTCTGCAAATGAAGAATTTTTTTTGGGTGGGGGGTGGCTATCTCAGGCTGCCTTAAGGCTGTCTGGTGAGGTTGTGGAGCTGGGATCGAACCATGGTCCTCTGTGCCTGACCGACCACCCAAGCAGTTGCTTTAGCCAGCCGAGCTAACAATGGCTATCTTGGATGTTCTTCTGGGTTCCTGTTGCGTGAAGTATTGTTGTTTATCCTTTGACTTTCGGTCTGTGAATTTCCTTTTGAATGAAATTTTTTTGTATGCACCATACTGTTGGAGCGTGCTAGTCTGTATCTTTTGACTGATGAGCTGAGACCATTTATGTTTTTTTTTTAAATTCTTTTTTTTTTTTTTTTGTGGGACCAGGGTTTGAACTCATGACCTTGCACTTGCCAGGCAGGCACTTGTGCCACAGAGCTATCTCCCTGGCCCCCCGAGACCATTTATGTTGATGATAATAATTGATACATATTGACTTACCTTTTTCCTGTCAGTGGGTCCCTCCCCCCTTGTTTAATTACCCTGTGGATTCATTCTGTTAGGGTTCATTGAAGTTGTAGTCTTCATTATCTGTCTGGAATGTTCTTCAGAACATTTTGTAGTGCTGGTTTAGTGTTCCTGAATTTCTTCAGTGATTCTTTGTCATTATTTTTCTCTGTTAATTCTGAATACAATTAGACGTGGTGGGTGGGGAATGTAGCTCAGTGGTAGAATGATTGCCTAGCATGCACAAGGCCCTGAGTTTGATACCCAGTAACACACACATACATACACATACACACACACACACACACACACACACAGAAATTTCTATGAAAGTTGTTTTTTTTGTCTTTTTGAGACAGGATCTCAGTATGTAGTTCAGGCTGACCTTGAACTTACTTTGTAGCCCAGGCTGGTCTTTCTTGAACTCACAATGATCCTCCTGCCTCAGCCTTCCCAGTGCTGGAATTACAGGTGTGCACCACCATACCTGGCCTCTGAGAAAGTGATTGTGGGCAGAGGTTAGAATTTGACAGCCACATTCATTTACCGTAGACTAAATGTAGACCTGACGGAATTGTACATGAGCTTTTTTTATAGATCGAACCGAGATCCTCTTTTCTGTGCATCACCTTTTTTAAACGCGCCTGGGATGTTTCAGGACTCTGTGACCTTTGATGATGTGGTTGTGAACTTCACCCTGGACGAGTGGGACTTGCTGGATTATTCCCAGAGGGAACTCTACCAAGATGTTGTGGGGGAAATCTTTATGAACTTGTCCTTTATAGGTAAGAAGACAGTCTCTCTTTACCTAGAGAACATGTCTTTCTTGTCCATCAATGCTGTATCACGGTTTGAAATGTGGGAAGCGAATACTTTGGAAAATAAACAGCATGATGGCAGTCTCTTGTGAACATCTAGCGTGTTCTCTGCTATTCCAACAACTCATGATGATTTTCTCACCCTACATTACAGGGGAAAAATGGAACCAGAATATTGAAGATTGGTACAGAAATGAAGGGAGCTATTTAAGGTAATTTACAGTGAAAAGAGAAAGTGGTGTCTCACAAAATAATATTAGTATGTCATGAAATTTTTAAAATAGTAAGTCAGTTCATCTCTAAATTTACCAAGAAAATTTGCCACCCCCAAAATATGTATTTCAATGTGACATACATGTCTAATGTTTGCAAAATAGGAAAGATATAATAGACATTGAATATATTAATGTCAGTATTTTATTTAATAGATACATTGAAGTCTTACAGAAAATTCACTACGTACTTTGAAACAACTCAAGAGTAAAGACACTTGTGCTTTCCCTGGTAACAGAGAAATAGTAAATTTAAAGTCTGAGTGAATCAGCAAACCGTGCTGTTTTCATTTCTTACAGCGGTCGCATTGCAGAGAACCTTGGTGAAAGTGGTAAAGGTGGTTGGTGCGGAGGAAACCTCACCCGGATTCCAGATCAGAATTGGAACCGGAAGACCCTCCCCGGAGTGAAATTCCCAGAGTGCCATGCGTGTGGCGTAGTTCTGCCTCCTCTCTCCTCATTTGACTCCACTGGAGAAGAATTGCACGAACGCCAGGAGTTGGAAGGGGAGCCGTACACGTGCAGGCAGTGTGAGAAAGCCTTCGGTTGTTACTACCCTTTCCAGATTGCTGATAGGAGTCACGCTGGAGAGAAGTCCCACGAGTGCCAGGGAGATGCAGCCTTCATTTCCGTCACCAGCCTGGGAAGCTATGTGATAGCACCTGCCGGAGGTGGGCCACATAAATGTTCTGTGTGTGGGAAGGGCTTGCAGTACCCCAGCTCACTTAGGATCCACGAAAGGATTCACACCGGAGAGAAGCCCTTCGAGTGTAGCCAGTGTGGGAAAGCCTTCAGCTGCTTAGGTTCAGTTCGCAGACACCAAAGAACCCACACCGGAGAGAAGCCCTACGCGTGTGCGGAGTGTGGAAAAGCCTTCAGTTCCCTCTCAGGCCTTCAGGGACACAGGATGAGGCACACGGGAGGGGGCCCTCATAAGTGTAAGGAATGTGGGAAAGTCTTTAATTCCCCGAGCGCACTGAAAAAACACGAACGGACTCACACGGGAGAGAAGCCGTATCCGTGTAGGCATTGTGGGAAGGCCTTCATCTGCTCCACTTCAGTTCGAAAACACGAAAGGACTCACACAGGAGAGAAACCCTACGAGTGTAAGCAGTGTGGGAAAGCCTACATTTCTCTCTCGGGCCTGCAAGGACACATGATAAGGCACACCGGAGAGGGGCCGTATAAGTGTAAGTTTTGTGGGAAGGCCTTTGGTTCTCCCAGTGCAGTTCTGAGGCACGAAGGCGCTCACGTTGTGTAGGATTCCCGTGGCTGAAGCCTGCATTTGTCTTCTACGCATTTAAAGACACGTTAATAATACAGTGGAGACTCATCTGACAAATGTAGAGTATCTGAGGAAGCTGAGGAAATTTGATTATTCTAATTTGAGTACAGAAAAATTCACATTGGAAAGAAACACTACAAATGCAAGGAGTATGGGAAAGCTTTAGACCAGCAGAGTTCGTCTGAAATGTCTGGGCTCACACTGGCAAAAACTCCTATGAATAAAATGTGAAATGGGACCTATTTTCTTAGTTTCTTTTGACCTTTGTATTTTACTTTATTTTTTATTTTTTTGAGGCAAAGTCTCGCTAGATAGTCCATGCTGGCCTTGAACTTGCTATGTAGCTCCTGTTGGCCTAAAATTCATGTTTGGCCTGCTGCAGCCTTCCAAGTGCTGTGGGATTACAGGATTGTGCCACCATCCCAGGCTTCCCACATCCTTTTGAAAAGGTAAAATCGTGGACTGCTGGCAAACAGTGAAACTTTGGCTCTTTTGTTTTATTTTGTTTTTGAGACCGGGCCTGGTTGTGTAGTTTAGGCGGGCCTTGGAGTCACTGTGTATCCAAGACTGGACTCACCGACGTCCTCCTGCCTCAGCCTCTAAAGTGCGGAACTTAGAGGTGTTCTCCACCCTGCCTGGCTTTGGTAGCATAGTTTTGGCTTTAGCCTTTCAAGCATCTTGCACTTGAAGATGAGCCGCCATTAATTGAATGAAGGCTTGTTGGGAAAAAGAGCTCCCTCCCACTGCCGAAGCTGATGGTCCCCCAGGCTGGAGGTACAGCCTCCAGCAGCTGAGAATGGGCGAGACATAGTGACGTTTGCATCTCAGGGAGAGAAATCAGTGGGAGTGGGAGGCAGGGGGCTCCATGCTCTCGGCTACAGCGGTGTGCACAGTCTCTGCTCAGCCAATCCAGGGACAGCATCGGTAGTCTTGTTTCACATGCTATGGAATCTGTTTTTACCAAATTTATGGAGATCTTGTCATCAAGTTCTTAATGTGAGCCTGGGAAACTTTTATTCTTTTTTGTGGCTGGCTCCGCCCACCCTGGGGGCGAGGCCAGAGTGGCCTATAGTGCTGGGGATCAAACTGCAGTCCCTGAATGCTTGCCTGAGCTTGCCTAAGCAGGTGCTTTAGACTGCTGAGCTATGTCACAGGCCCAGCCTGGGCAACTTATGAAGACCCTGCGTGAAAACAAAAAAATATTTAAGCTGGGTGTGGCGGGACATGGTTGTAAACCGGGCACTCCAGGAGGCTGAGGCAGGGAGGATCATGAGTTTGAACCCATACTGGGCAACTTAAGTGACTTAGTGAGAACCTGTCTCAAAATAAAAATATAAAACCAGAGGGCTAGGGGTACAGCCAAGTGAGAAGGCCTTGGGTTCAGTCCCTAGTACCTGAGGGCACATAAAAAGGCAAGGTGCAGCTCCATGGTTAGCACTGGCCACTCACGCTTGAGGCTCTGGGTTCAGTCCCTAGCACTACAAAAACCCAAAATGCTTTGTGATGCCACAGAGTGGACTGTGAAGAACCTCCCTAATGCTCTGTATTTACGCTGCCACAGCGTTCGCTGTGGTGTTTCCCAGTTTCTTTCCTCTGTGTGGTGGAGAATTTGTGGTAGTCATGATTCTGCTTGTTGAGTAATAAGCACATCTTCGTAGCAAGCCCTTGTAAGACTGCCTTATTTTAGCTAAGGGCTTCGGATAGGCTTAGGCAGTTTCTTCATGGGGAGAGGTGACCCGGAGAATAAACACAGGACTGAAGAGTTGGTCCTTTAGTCCCGCTCCCTCCTGGAAGGGAAGAGCTGGTTGTCGAGCTGTGTAAAGTCTCGGAGACACTGGGGCGCGGCACGGTTGATGGTGTCAGTTGAGTAAGAAAGGCTCAGCTAACCTGGCTGAGCAGCCCCACACTCCACACCAGGGCAGCCCGCCCTAGGGAGGCTCGTTGCCTGGATGCTACAAAGGCCAAGCAGAGGACAGACCTCCACTTTTGGCCTCTCCTTTGGGTGTCATCCCCCGGCTTCCAGGGCAGACTCGCCTCCTGGCACAGACTCTTGGGCTTTCCGGTGGACTCAGCCTGTGAGGCCTCGCAGCCCCACCGGCCTCCTGACGGGGACTCGCACAGGACACCGCGCAGAGCTCAGGACCTTCACCGGATCCTTGGGTGTGCAGACACCCTCTGTGCTCTCGACAGCTGACTGTGGGCGGCTGTTGTGAACCAATCTTGTAAATTCTTATGTGTGGTAGTGGGGCTCGAACTTGGGACCTTGCGCTTGCCAGGCAGGCGCTTATGCCATTGAGCTGTATCCCCAGCCCATTGTAAATTCTTATGTATCCGCCTATGTTGTTGTTATACCTGCTTTCTCTAGTGAACACCGACGGATAGGGCGCTTCTGGGTTGGCCAGCACACTTAGGGCTGGAAAAGCCTGCTTGAGAAGGCCTGGAAGATTTGTACTTCTTCACTGGCATTTTCCTTGCTGCATACATCACTTGTGTTCTGCTCTTCTTGGATGGTAACCTTCATAATAAACTGGTAAATTGGTGAATATAAAGAGCCAGGTGTGGTGGTGCACGCCTGTCATTCCAGCACTCTGAGAGGCGGACACAAGAGGATCACAAGTTTGAATCCAGCCTGGGCAACTCAGTAACTTGTTGAGATCCTGGCTCAAAAACCAAAAGTGCTGGAGATGGAGCTTACTGTGAAGGCCCTGGATCCACGCTCAGTACTTGCCCCTGTAACTGGTAAATATATAAAAATGTTTCCTGAATTCTACAGTTAGCCTTAGGTAGTTGAAATGGTTGCAGGAACCCCATGATTATCAATAGTTGCTAGGGTGTAGGGGTGTCCAGCATGACTGCCAGTGTTTAGTACCAAGCCCTGAAATAAAAAGGGCTGAGGACATCGCACTACAAGGACAGTGCTTTGGTGACTGTGGGTGGTGTCAGATTTGATTGGTTAAGTGCACAGTGGATAACTAAAAAAATAAAAACCCACAGGCTGGCCATGAACTAGTGTTATCCTGCCTCAGCCTGTCAGGTGTGCTCATGTGTGCTGCGATTACAGGTGTGCACCACCACACCCAGTTGACAGTTGTTTCGTCTGTTGAGTTACTGAAGAGTGTTACTGCTAGTATTTAAGTTCATGCAGTCTCTTTAAGGGGGATGGAACTCTCCCTGGGTGGCCAATAAACTTCCAGAGCCAAAGAACTATCACTATGCCTCTCGATGCCAGGCAGTCCATGCCCGGGTTTGGTGGTTGACTCAGTGCACTCAGGTTTCCAGCATGGGTTGAACTCCTGGCTCCTTGCACTTGCCAGGCAGGCGCTTAGCCCCTGAGCTGTCTCCCCAGCCCCAGGCAGTCTTCCTTCACAGGAAACGTGGATGAAAGTACCAGCTGTCTGTTGTTGGATTTCCAGAGTAGGTTGCGATGCTTGTGTAGCAGCAGCTGTATGTCAAGAACAGTTCTGATGCCTCCTAGGACCCTGCGTCAGTGAGTGCAGCTGGCAGAGGAATAGCACATTTGTGTTCCGGTCAGTTTTCATTTTCATTCAGCAATCCTGCCTCAGCCTCTGGGATGGTAGGTGTGTGCCACCATGGCCAGATTAAATCTTCCCTTTTTACAAATTTATCTCAAGCATTTGTCATATTGATGCAAACCTAGCCCAGTACCCAAGGAAAATGTGGCTCTGGTTTTATGAATGACAAAGTAATTCTAATAAAAAATAAAAGTGGAAAGGCCATCAAAACTCATATGAGACGTGGCAAAGAAAGTTCTAGGGAGGAGGTTTGAGCTAAGTGCCTTCATGCACACAGATGGATGGGGTGTGGCGGAGCTCCGTGTCAGAGCGCTTAGCCTATGGAAGACCTCGGTTCAGTCCCCAGCATGAAAGAAAAGGGAAAAGGAAGCCAAGGACAGAGAAAAGAAAAGGAAGAAGGGGGCGGGGAGGGAACTATCTCAAGGGACCCAGTAGATCAAGAAGCTAAAAAAGAGGGAGCTAGGCCCAACATTGGAGAAGGAATGCAGTTAAGAGGGTGTGACCTAGAAGCAAGTGAAGCAGGGACTCGGAAAGCAGTGGAAAAGATGGGCCAAGTTAAGACTTAGGTTTTTCAAAAGATCAAGAAAAGTGAAGGACCTTTGGCTAGACTAAAGAAAAAAAATAGGGAAGACTCGAGCAAAATCAGACATTAAAGAGACTGCAATGGATACCGCAGGATACAGAAAGCATGTGCTGCGATGAGCATCGTGTGTCTAACCCTGGGTAGCAGGAAGAAATAGAATCATCTCTAGAATCGTATTTATCAAGACTAAATCATAAGAAATTAGAATATCTCAGTATAACAAGATTTGTGTTGTTTTTGAGACAGGGTCTTGCTCTGCAGTTTCGGGCTGGCCCTGTGCTCACTGTAGTTCCCAGGCTGGTCTTGAACTCCTAATGATTCTCCTGCCTCAACCTCCTGAGTGCTGGTAACAGCATGTGTCACCATACCAGGCTGCAGTACTTTCTTGAATAAAATCTGTATTATGTCATCTTCATGTGGCTGTGTTTTTTTTTTTTAATGAGCAGAACATTTATTGAGGGAAAGAAAGCTCCTGTCTGAGATAGGAACAGGAAGGGAGGTCCCAAATAGGTGTCCCCAGGAAGCTGTCTGTTCCAGGGACTTTAAAAAAAATTTTTTTTAAAAAATTTTATTCATTTATTTATGTTATGGCCGGCTCAGCCTGCCCTGGGGGCGGGAATCGAACCACAGCACCTGAGGTTGCCTAAACTTGCCTAAGTAGGTGCTTTACACTACTGAGCAATCTCGCTGGCCCTCCAGGGACTTTTATAGAGGAAAACCACATGGGTCTAAGGTGGAGAACATGGGAACTCGCTTAGGTGGGTATGAGGTGGGACAAAACCATGGTCAGCCAATGAGATCACAAGCACCATTGCTCAGGTAGATTAGATTAAATCCATGGGTATGAGGTGGGACAAAACCACGGTCAGCCAATGAGATCACAAGCACCATTGCTCAGGTAGATTAGATTAAATCCAGTCTCTTCCTGTTGGGGCTTGGGCTGGTGACTCAATTAGGCTCTTTCAGGGTGACTGACCCCAACTTAGAACATCATCCCTGATGCCCATCCATGGCTCTTGTTTTCTGTTCACATGGAAAAGCTTCTATATACTTGGCATGAAGCTAGAAAATCTTGCTATGTTTAGCAAATTATATCAAAATTCCTCATGCACATATTTATGTGTTGGGAGAGCTGTGTTGAGAAAAATACACTCTATACAACAAATCCTTCTAAAGTTTATAATTCAGTGTTCATTGTACATTGCCAGGGCTGACTCTAGAGTGTTTTTCTTAACAGAATCTAGTCCTCATCTGTATCCATGCCTTTCTCCTTCAGCTCCCTTTCCTGGGCGTTCATGGGTCTACTTTTTTTTGTGTGTGTGTGTGGGACCGGGGATTGAACTCAGGTCCTTGCACTTGCCAGGCAAGCGCTTATTCTGCTGAGCTATCTCCCCAGCCCCCATGGGTCTACTTCTGTGGGAGTAGATTTTCCTAGTCTAGATTTTCCTATGAATGGAATTACATAATGTGTGTTTTTATTAATATGTTTGTAGCACATAGCACCACCGTCGCGAGAGTGGGTGCGTCTGTAATTTGCACCTTGACCCTGTCTAGTTCCCCTCCCTGCTCCCTCATCTTCCCCCATTGCCAGTCTCCCCTCGTCTCCACAAAGTCCACCTTCCCGTTTCCTACCCTCTTTTTTTTTTTTTTTTTTTTTTTTCTGGGCCACTCAGCCTGCCCTGAGGGCTGGGGATAGAACCGCAGTCCCCTGGGCTTGCCTAAGCTTGCCTACCCAGGTGCTTTAGCCCTTTGAGCTGTCCCGCCGGCCCCACCTACCCTCTGTCTTTTGTTTTGCTCCTTAAGTTCCTTTGGGCTTCTGGGGTGAGAGAGAGCCAGGACATGGTCAGCCTTCAGGGTCTAACTGATTTCACTCCGCGCGGTGGCTCAGGCTGCCTCTGTTTGCCCGCACATGATTCCTACTCTGTGTCTCTGTGATTGACTTCTTTACCTTGCAAGGGTTGCTGCCTGGGTATCAGGCCGCATCCAAATTGCCCAGGTGAGTGGCCAGAAATAAGAATATAGAGGCATTTTTCCTACCTAGCAGCCTGGTTTCCCAACTTTCCCTCCTCTTCTGTTTCTTTTTTATGTGTTCGTGTAGGGTCTACAGGGTGTCACTACACAGGTCAGACTCGTAGTGATCCTCCTGTTTTCAGCCTCCCAAGCTCTGGGATTACAGGGTTCACCACCATGCCAGGCCTCAGTCGCCCTCTTAGTGGGAACCAGGGGCAGGCCGGTACCGCACGCCAGGTCCCTGTATCTCCCTAGGCAGTCACTTTAATCCGCTGAGCTATCTGGCCCTTCCCTCTGCTTCCTTTAAAAGGACCATGGAGGCATCTGTCCTTAGAGTCAAAATGGCCCAGACTGCATTCGCATGTGTATAGTGCCGGCTGCTCTCCTTTCTGTCCCTGCCTCTGTGTCTCACTCCCCGTTCCTGTCTCATGAGACTCAGGAAGGAAGACTGCCCTCTTGACAAACGGCTGTTGGGAGACTAAAGTTAAAAAGTAATTGCTGGCCTTGGGCTGGGGAGACAGCCCAGTAGAATAAGTGCTTGCCTGGCAAGTGCAAGGGCTTGAGTTCAACCCCCGGTTCCACTAAAAAAGAAAAAAAGTAATTCCTGGCCTGGCCAGATATCTCAGTGGACTAAGCTGCCTGCTTAGGCAGGCGCAGCACCCGAGGTTTGACCCTCAGGTTTGACCCTCAGGTTTGACCCTCGGGTGCCGTGCCTGCCCGGCCCCCAGGGTGCACTGAGACAGTGATGGAGACTGGTGTGGTGGTGAGTGCCTGTAATCCCAGTGCTTGGGAGGCTGAAAACAGGCGGATCACTACGAGTCTAATCTGTGTGGTGAGACCCTGTACTAAATACATTAAAAAACAAACAAACAAACTAGTAATTACTCATGTAGGACAAAGTCATCCTCCAAACCCAAGAGCTCCTCAAAGCATGTGAACAAGCCATTGCAACTTGCTAACGGTTGGCTGCGTGGAGCGGTTAAAATGGACAGCAACCACCTAGAGTATAAATACAGTTCTTAGGCAGTGTAAATAAACTCCTCCACCCAAAAGAGAGACAACCTCCACCTGACCCAGCTATCATCTCATCATCATCATCATCATCATCATCATCATCATTGCTGGCTCAGCCTGCCCTGGGGGGGCTGGTGCAACATGTGGTGCCGGGTATGGAGCAGTGGTCCCTGCTGAGCCATCTCGCCGGCCCCAGCTATCATCTCTTGTCTGTCCTTTCTTCATTCTCACTGCCACTCCTTTCTGGGGTTCACTGAGGGTCCCTACATTCTGCCCAACCTGCTCAGGGCTGGGGCAACTGCATAGCCACATGCAAAAGAATGAAGCTGGGCCCTTGCCTCAGCCCGCCCGCACTGACTCACTGAAACAGGCCAGTGACTCACACAGACAAGATAAAGCTCTTCTACTATGAAAACCCACATGCAAGTCTTGGCATGTAGTTCAGTGGTGGAGCACTTGTTAGAACTTTTTGTTATGGTGTTTTGTTTTGTTTTTTGTGGAACTGAGGATTATTATTATTATTATTATTATTATTATTTTGTGGTACCAGGGATTGAATTCAGGACCCTGCTCTTGCCAGGAGAGCGCTTATTTTACTGAGCTATCTCCCTGGCCCGAAACTGGGGATTGAACGCAGGACCTTGCACTTGCTAGGCAGGCACTTGTGCCCCTGAACTATCTCCACAGGCCCCTGGAGCACTTGTCTAGTGTCCAAAGTGACCTAGTTTTTTTTTATCCCCTCCACCACTCATTGTGCAGGACAGGGATATGAGCAGCACCAGCACCTGCCTGACAAGTGTAAGGTCCTGAGTTCAATTCTCTCTACCAAAACCAAAACCAAAACCAAAACAAATTCAGCACTCAGGAGGTTGAGGCAGGAGGACTGCCACAAGATCTAGGCCAGCCTGGGTTACATAGTGAGGCCCTGTTTTAAAAACCATACAGAAACAACCAACCAACTAACCCCAAGCAAGCAAAACAAAAAATACTATCAAGAAAGTGAAAGCCGGGTTTTGTGGGGCACACTTCCAATCCCAGCACTCAAGAGGCTGAGGCAGGAGGATCTCCTCAAAGTTCAAGGCCAGCCTAAACTACACAGTGAGATTCTGTTAAAAAAAAAAAAAAAAAAAAAAAAAAAAAAAAAGAGGAGCTGGGGAGATAGCTCCATGGCACAAGTGCCTGCCTGGCAAGTGCAAGGTCATGAGTTTGAACCCTGGTCCCACCAAAAAAAAAAAAAGAAGAATAAGAAGGAGGAGGAGGAGGAGGAACTGAAAACACTCATTAGAGCTGTGGGTAGGAACTGGTAGGAACTATTGGGCACTGTTGATAAGAAAATGCCACTGTGTGGTAAGCAGTGCTGTAATTCCTCATAAAATTAAAAACCAAGTTACAGTGCATATTGGTGGATATTTGGTTACCTATTTAATTTATTTTTAGCGTTGGGAGAGAACCCCAAGCTTCACGCTCTACCACCAAGCAACATGCCCAGCCCTGCTAACCTGGGGATCAAACCCTGGTCCCTAGTGCTTGATTGCTTTTGCCGAGTAGGCACTTAAACAACTGAGCTATCCCGCAGGCCCTAATTGAGGTATATTTTGGCTTGTGGTTTTGGTGGTCGATACATTGCATCTACTTGAGATGTCAAAACCTTGGCTGGATCTGCTTGGTGATGCCACGCCCCAGGATGGGGAGGCCACGCCCCAGGGTGGTGAGGCCACGCCCCAGAGTGACTCAGCACTTACAGGAAATATAAAGCAGTTGAAGAAGGCTTTGGCGCATCACTTTCTTGGAGGAGCTGTGGTCTTCATGTTGGGCGTGGAAGGAAGAGCGAGAGAGGCGTGATAGGCGCCCCAGCTGCTGCTCCTCCTCTGCTCTTCATTGTTTTCTGCCGCCATGAACTGCTGCCGTCTGCCTTGCGCCAGCTGAGTATGGACTGAAACTTCCACTAACTGTGAGCTAGATAAACCTTTCTTCCCGTCATTTTGAGGGTTGGGTATTTGTCCCCGCAAGGAGTAAAGAGTAACCAAGATAAGGCTTGTGTTCAAGACTGGTGGTTCTATTAGTTTGGCCTTCTGATGAGGGGAATGCATAATGACAGGACTGGTAGAGCAATAAGAAGGTCACACCTCAAACCGGAAATCAGAGAGTCCCGGGTTCTGCAATCTCTTACTCTCAGTGACCTAGGGAACCCCTCACTAGATACCACATTTTTATTATTTACTTTTTGTGGAGCTGTGGATTAAATCCAGGGCCTTCATACTAAGCTATGTCCTCAACCCTTTTTAAAAAAGTGAGACAGGGTCCTGCTGAGTTGCCCAGGCTGGGCTCATGCTTGTCATCCATCTGCCTCAGCCTCCTGAGGGGCTGGGATTTTATCTATCTATTTATATTTTATTGTCTTTTTGAGGCAGGGTCTCGGTATGCAGTTCAGGCTGGCCTTGAGCTCACTTTTATAGCCCAGGCTGGTCTCAACCTCACACTGATCCTCCTGCCTCAGCCTCCCAAGTGCTGGGATTTTAGATGTGAGCCACTATATGTGGTTTCCATATCTTAAAAGTTTACAGCACCACATAATATAGACGCTCTAGCAATAAAGCTTTTCCATGTGGACCTCATCAAGACATGCAGACCTCGTCAAAACATCCTCATCAAAACAACCCAAAATAATTCAAGGGAAGAATGTAAAGAGGTCTTTGTACATCTGCATTCACAGGGGCATTATTCACAACAGACAAAAAGCCACCCCAGTGGCCGTCAGGCAATTATCGGGCCAAGTGAATGTCAAATAAAATATTATTCGTCTTTAGAAAAGGGAAGACATGCTGGCATATGATACCTGGGGATGAGCTTTGAGAACATTTTGCTGAGCAAGATAAGCTAGTCAAAGTGGTACCTAGAGTGGTCAAATTGCTAGTGATAGAAAGCAGGATTCTGCGGATGCCAGCTAGTTCAAGTGTGGCGGTGTCCATCCGTCATCCTTGCATTTGGGAGGCTGAGGCAGCAGGACCACCAGGAGTGCAAAGCCACCCTGGGCTACCTAGTAAGTTCAGGGCCAGGCTGAACTACATAAGAGACCTCGTCTCATAGAGCAAATCGGAGTGGCCAAGAGAGACTTAGCATAGTGGCTGTGGGGACTGGATACCTGGGCTCCGCTAGTGCGGCCCTGACCATGGAGCTCTGGGACTGGAGCTGCCCAAGCCCCACTGGAATGTCTTGTGGCCACTGCCTACCTAAATGCTCATATCTGCCTGTTGCTTTGCTTATTTATTTATTTGGTACAGGGTCTCACTATGCAGCTGGGACTCAGCGATCCTCCTGTCTCAGCCTCCTCAGCACTGAGATTACAGGTGTGCACCACCATGCCTGGTTTCAGTGGCCAGCATGGTGTGCCTGGGGTTCTGGGGCCAGCCCCAGGTACCAGGGATCGAACCCTGGGTCCTTTCACCTGCCAGGCAGGCGCTTAGACTCTGAGCTATCTCCTCAGCCCACTATGGTAGCTTTTCATGACACCACACATTATTCAGTGTCCTTCAGGACACTATTTCTGACACCCTCATGCTGTATCTGCCCAGACAACACTCCCTCCCATGCCCTGTTAAAGAGCAAGTTTGCTTTCTTTAAACTTTTATTTTTATTATTTATTTATTTATGATGTAGCTGGCTCAGCCTACCCTGGGGGTGGGGCTGGCGCAGCATGTGGTGCCAGGGATAGAACCATGGTCCCTGTGGTTGCCTAAGCAGGCCCCTTAGACTACTGAGCTAGCTCATTGGCTCTGAAGTTTGCTTTCTTTAAAATTTTTTTTTAAAATTATATTTGTCCAGAGGAGAAATTGGGGAGTTATTGTTTAATGGGCAGAAGGATTTATTTATTTATTTATTTATTTATTTGTGGGACAGAGGTTTGAACTCATGACCTTGTACTTGCCAGGCAGGCAGTTGTTCCACGGAGCTATCTTCCCAGCCCCAAAGAAGGATTTTTTTTTCTTTTTTTTTTTGAAGCAGGGTCTTGCTGTGCAGTTCATGTTAGCCTTGAGCTCACTTGTAGCCCAGGCTGGTCTCAAACTCACACTGATCCTCCTGCCTCAGCCTCCTAAGTGCTGGAACTACAGCGTGTGCGTTCCCCCCCCCCCAGCTTATTTATTTATTTGTTTGTTTCTTTATTTAGAGACAAGATCTTAAGTAGTTCAGGTTGGCCTTGAACTTACTATGGAGCCCAGGCAGGCCTCAAACTCTGGGCAATCCTCCTGTTTTCTCCCAAGTGATAGGATTACAGGTGTATGTCATCATTTCTGGTTTTCCTTTGAGTTTTAGTTTTTGCAAGAGGAATTAGCTCTACAGTTGAGATAGTGTCACAAGGTCAGATAGTACATACTATGCCACACACTTCAAAACAGTTAAACTGGAGTCAGTGTGTTGCTCCCTCAGTAGCTACCCTTGCGTTATGTCTGGTCGTGGAAGAGGAGGCCAGGGCAGTGCTAAGTGCCACCTCACGGGGCTGCTGTGACAAAGTCAGGGCATCACCAAGCCTGAGATCTGACACCTGGCCTAGCACAGCAGGGTCAAGAGCATTTCTGGTCTCATCTACAAGGTGATGCCTGGGGTGCTGAGGTACTTCTGAAAAACGCAATCTACAGTGCTGTCACATGGAGCATGCGAAGTGCAAGATGGTCACCACCATGACCAGGGTCTATGTGCTCAAGAGCCTACGATGCACGCTCTACGGCACGGACTGACGCTCTACGGCAGGGACGCGCGCTGTACGGCAGGGACGCGCGCTGTACGGCAGAGATGCACGCTGTACGGCAGGGACACATGCTCTACGGCAGGGACACACACAGTACGGCAGGGATGCACGCTCTACGGCTTTCTTTTCTGCACACCTGCAAAGCAAAAGGCCCTTTTCAGG
>PVKN010014483.1:0-19132 GCA_004027915.1 Capromys pilorides | reverse complement strand
AAAGAAAGAGACAGAGAGAGACTCTGTACTTACTTAGCCATGTAAATTGTAGCTGAGGACCAGAGAGGAGTGGGTTCTGTGGCGCTCTGCATGGCCCCCCTTGGCGAGGTCGGAACATGCAGTGAATGTTTAAATTTTAAAGAGTCTGTTAACAATAAAATACATTGCAGTTTATCACCTCACTTTAAAACACTGTATTATTCTTCTCACTTTTTGAATTAGTTCTGAAAGCTCTGTTCCGTAAGTGTCTTCAGGTGCCCTCTCGTGGCTGTCTTCATGTGCTAGATTAATGTTCACCTCTCATGGGCACTGAGACCTCGAGAGAGAGGTGAAAGTTACACAGTACAGGCCCAGTGCGTGAGGATGTGCTGCGGAGCTGTGTGTGGCAGAGATAGCTGCAGACACGCCCAGCTGATTCAGGACAGTCACTTCGAGGCAGCCCCCAAAAGAGAAACAGGAAAGAAGCAAAGCAGATGCTCTTGTGCAAGTGGCAGGAACAATGGGAGAGTGTGTTTGATGTGAGGGGCTCTGAGGAGGAATTAATGGCAAAATGTCCTGTACCATGATATTTTTTTATTTTGATGTTCATAATATTATTTAATGTATGTGGTACAGGGTCTGCAGGGTCTACAGGGTCTCTCTACATAGATTGGACTCATAGTGGCCCTCCTGTTTTCAGCCTCCCAAGCGCTGGAATTACAGGCTCACGCCACCACACCCAGTGTCAGTGCGCCTCAGGGGCAGGCCAGCACAGCACACCTGGGGATTGAACTCGGGTCACTCGCTCTGCTATGCAGGCACTTTAGTCCGCTGAGCTATTTGGCCAGCCCTGGTCATATTAGTTTAATCATACCTCATAGTCTTATGTCTGGGAAGCCAAGGGCACCCACAGCTGCTCGTCCTTTCCTTGCATGCTTTGAAAGCCTCGTTGTCATTCTCGTGTTGTGCCTTCCTAATCTGTGTGCATCCTCTCCGAAAGCCCCTTCTTTTCATTCAGCATGAACTCTGAGTTCCGCTGCCTCTTGAAGCAGGCACAGCATCAGGAGGCCCTTCAGAGTAAGGCCAGTCTGTGTCTGTGGGCCCTGAGCAGCATCTGGGCCTTTACCTTCCGAGCTTCTAGAGAGCCCGGGTCCCCTTTATCAGTTCATATTGCATCCAAGCAGGAGGCACCATTACTCTTTCACTTATGAGAAAAGTAATGGTGAAGGTATGGATTACTGATTGAAATTGACTTACCACATGAGTGCCTTTTCCTTCCTCAAGGATGCTACCTCTGGTTGGGGAGAAAGCTCGGCAATCTGAGTACCTGTCTGGCAAGCACAAGGACCCTGGTTCGATCCCTGGTACCACATGCTGTGTCAGCTCCCATGCCAAGCCAGCCACTGAAACTTGGCATGGTGGCACACACTTGTAACCCCAGTGCTGGGAAGGCTGAGATAGAAGGATCACTAGGAGTCTGAGCTGCGTAGCCAGGCCTGTGTCAAATGCGTAAAGAAATAAATTCAGGCTAATATATGTATCCAAAAGAATATTCCTCATAAATAAATTTCATATTTAGATTTTAATCACATTCCTAAGATAATTTATTTTGCACATGCATGTATTGCAAAATTCTGTTTTCCAAAATCTGAAACATCCAAATATTTTGGGTTTTAAATATTTAACCTGTATTCACATTCCTCTAAATTTAACTCTCTAGCTATATTGTCCCCAAAAGAGAATTGCTATGGCTTGGATAAGTATCCCCAAACACATTTATGTTGATCAGTCAGCCTCCACCTGATGGTGCTACTGAAAGGTGATGGGACCTTTAAAGCTGTAGTAGAAGAAAATAAAGTAATTGAGGGTATGCCCTTGAAGAAATATGGGGTGATGGCCCTGTTTGTCTTGTTAGGGTTTATATCTGGATGTTACCTGCAAGCTTCATGTGCTCAAAGGTGGGCTCTCTTTATAAGCTTGATACCAGCAAGTGGGGCCTGGGTGGAAGAGGGAGGTCACTGGGGACACTGCACGAAAACTGTGTTTCCCTCCCTGGCTCCTGCCTCCTCTGCCTCCTCTGCATCCTGCCCCCATGATGCTCCCCTCCTGGGCAGACCCATCCACTATGCTGCTTCTGCCCTGAAACCTCTACAATATATCATCCAAAAAATAAACCTTTCCTCCTTGAGTTATGGTTGTCAGATACTGAGGAAAGTGAGGCAACAGGACAGTGAGTGAGATGTCTCCCTCAGTTTTTGCTTCCTGGCGTCCACGTACGCTCTCACCAGGATATGCTGCTTCACCGCAGGCCCCACAGCTGAGGCAGCTGACCATGTGCTGAAGCATCTGAAGCTATAGGCCACACAGACTGTTCCTTTTTAAGTTGATTGGTATCTCTAGTATTTTGTCACAAGACTATCAATACCTTGAGAAAGCTCCTCCTGAGTGCTCAGGACCTAGCAAAATGTTTAAAAAGCAGGGACATTTTAACAGGTACTTGAGTGATTGGATGACACCTTAAGCAAGATTGGTTCCCTGTCAGTTTCCTGGCTCTCTGTTCCCTGTATAGTGTCATGTGCTGCGAAATAACCACTGCCATAGTGAGTTCAAGAGTAGGTTACTCAGAGGGCTGCATGACTAGAAAGGAAATGACAGTGAGGAGTGAAAAAGGTAGTTAATAGATCTGAGAAAGACACATATCATTGAAGACTTAGTAGGTCTAGAATGGCATACTGTGTGTGAAGAATGCCTCTGTGTGTGTGTGTGTGTGTGTGTGTGTGTGTGTGTGTGTGCAGGGAGGAGCCTCTAAGTGCTGTTGAGCTTAAATTAGATTTTTGGAGGCACATATTCAAAACTGGTGTTAATTTTATTTTTAAAAATTTCTAGTGCTCACTTGGGCAGCACATATACTAAAATTGGAATGATACAGAGAAGATTAGCATGGCCCCTGTGCAAGGATGACACACAGATTTATGAAGCATTCCATATTTTTAATACTAAAACCGTGCTTGGAATGCCTGTCGTTGTGGTCTTCTAGATGCATGCTGCTTCTAATATCATATCAATGATTGTTATACTCTCCCCCAAGTAAATGTTTATTTAAAAATAATAATAATAAAAGAGAATAAAAGATAAGAAAAAATGCTATAGGATTATTCTGCTACAATTTAGTATATGGTTAAATTCCTAAATATCTGTGTAAAAATGTGTAATTTTTTTCACATTCTATAGGGATTTAAAGTTTAGAATATCAACGATTGATGGAAAATACCTGTTCCATGTTATGTCTAAGGTGTTTGATATTCACAAAGATAGTGATGTTAAGCTCAAGTGCCTATGTTAGAGAGAATAATATCATTAAGCTTTTCTTCTGGAGTGTTAACAACTTAAGTTTGCAGATCAAAAATTAGAGAAAAAGAAGGGCTACAAGCATAGCAATATTTTGGCCTTAACCCTTTAAGGTCAGTGAAGACTCAGGACATAAGAGAACCTGTACTGTAACATCATATAACTCAGTGGTGTCCCAAATTTTCTGTTCAAGCAGATTATGGAGCTACAAAGGAAAGTGATCAATGATGTATAGTGTGCTTAAGGAGAGTCACCTAGAGAGAAAGCATTCTCTCAGGCTTTCACAAAGAGCAAATTGGTCAAGTAATGGCCATGACTCATCCAGAGGGCTGACACTGTCAAAAGACCTACAAACAGCTGCACATGATTTCAGGGTAAATCCTGAGGGGATTTGAATGACCTTGTCACGTATAAAAGTTACATTTTTTGTTATATAGGTCTTGCTTTAACTTTGTCTTAACCATCGAGCAGAAAAGTCTAAACATGAGGTATAAAAAGTAAAGCCATATTAATATACTATATTGTAAAAGGCTCAAGTCAACAGCTTCCGACATTGCCAGTTGTGCTGATAACTCAATACTATTATGGACTATAGACCTATACGTACAGCTACTTTCTCTTGGTTCAGTGACAAGGAAGATTACTAATAGTTTTTATGCAAGATATGTCTGCATCTTGTACTCTGAACAAATACTACAAAGAAAACCTGTTGTGAGATTGTCTCATTGCTGTTTCTTTTCATTAAAATTAATTTTAAAATCTCATATTAAAAAGAATTCTATATTTTTATGCCCCAACATTTTTGTTGTTATCCCTGCAATAACATCTTCATTGAGAATTACACGGCTTGTCTTTTCCTCATAAATTTACTAAATTTCCAGTTTATTAAGATGAAATTTATATACATTAATATATACCTTTTGCTGGGGAAATAGCTCAGTAGTCTAAGCACCTGCCTGGCAAGTGCAAGAACCCAGGTTGCATCCCAGGCACCACATGCTGTGCCAGTCCCAGGAGGGCATGCCACGCTGGCCACTGAAGCCAGGCATAGTAGTGCCCCCCTGTAATCCCAGTGCTGGGGAGGCTGAGACAGAAGGATCACTGTGAGTTCAAGCTGTGTAGTGAGATCCTGTACCAAATAAATCATTAAAAAATAAAATATGTCTTTTATAATATGCAAGAGTATATAAATATAATTTGTTCATCACAACTAATAGCCCTAAAAGTCCTCTAATGCCCTGTGAGCGGTCTTCACCCCATCCCCGAGTCATTTATCTGTTTTCTGTCTCTATAGTGGTTTCCTTTTCCAGAATAATGTTCAAATGGAATTAGGTGTCCTTTTCATATGTACATTTGCAATCCATCCATGTGGTTGCATATATTAGTATTGCTGCTGAACATTTTACTGTTGTGTACAAAAACTGAAGATTGTTTTTTCATTCACCAGTTGACCAACATTTAGTTTTCTTTTCTTGGCTGTGGTAAACATCTGTATGCAAGTATTTGTTTACGTTTTCATGACATATATTGCCAGTTCTCTTGGGTAGTAACTAGGAGCAGAACTGCTTGCATGACGTTAGTTTTTATTTGACATATTTGGGGGATCTCTGAGAGTACTTTAAGCAGTTGCAGTGACATGAACAGATGGTGGTTCAGAAAAATCCTTGGAGCAATGTGGGACATGGGCAGAGACAGGCAGAGAGAATGCTTAGGAAATTGTTGCTCTTCAGTCTGTTTTGTTTCAGAAATTGCTATTTTATACTGTCTTCCATGGATTAAAGAATATGGAGTAACATGTGGATGCTGTACGTTTCATTGATGCTTCATTTCTCCCATGCACCATTCTATGAAAATACCATGTTTTGTGGGCTCAGTGATAATAAGAGTCAACATTGATTTTTATCAACCTAGGTATATATCAGTGCTTTTGTCATGCCTTCCATTATTTTTATTTACCTGACCTTAGCATTTCAAGCATAACATGGTAGGACAGTAAAGATTTGCAATACAACCAGTTCCTTTGCTTACTCTCTGTGCTTTTGGAGAAGGGTGAAGCACTGGTCATGATGTTGCCAGGTCTGGGTGGTGGGGCTTCTTTCCTGGTGCTTGGTGTCCTGAACAAAGTATTTGATAAGATACACAGGAAAAACAATGGGGGTATAGATTTATTGAAGGCATAAGAAAGGGACTCACTCGCCAGGTGTGAGTGGGCCTTTGAAGAAGGCTTACAGTGACTCAGGAGGATATAGGGAAGGGGGCCCAAAATGCTTGAATTGTGTAAATATGGCTTTGGGTCAGTTGTCCTAGGGAAAATTCACTTGGCCAGGCCAGATATAAATTGTCTTATTGAAAAACTCACATGGCCTCTCACAGGGTATAAATGAAGTATCAGGAACAGAGTCTTTCGATTGTTCCTACCCATTTGTAACCAAAGTGAATCACCGTAGGTCCCAGTTGTATGCATGGCTTCTCCTTTTAGGAAACATCTCGCTCAAAGAGTGAGCCTTGGTTTTTCTTTCTGAGGCATTCTAGCAGGTTGGTTGTCCAGTTTTCCCCAACCCTACTCTTCTATCTTGGTGGCAGTGATTGGAAATAGGAACATGTATATATTCCTGAAACATGTAGGTTCCTCTTAAAACATTTTTTAAAAATCCGAATTCAACAAAATCCTTTCAAGTACATAATAAGTATATTTTTTTAAAAAAACTATTTACATGATTTAAGTCAGCTTAAAATTAGAAGTAAGTACAAGACATCAAACATCCTAAGAGATGCAGCCTAGGGCACTTATTTGTAAATGAGAACTGAAGCCAGGAAGCTTAAGAGTTTAAGAGGGCCGTGTCCTACGACTCACTGTTGTTTCTGCAGTTTGATCATGAATGTGTTTTCCTGCAACAGGAAGAAGCAGTGTGTGGGGGTGGGGTGGAAAGAGGGGTACTTGTTTGTTTTCAATAATTGGTAAAACCACATCAGACTTTTTACACATTTTTTAAAGAGAAATATAATCACACTAATATAAAACTTGATTTCAAAGAGGAACAATAGAAGCTACAAAATAGATGAAAAATGAAACTTTCTTGGTAATAGGTGCTGGGGGATTTTAATGTCTTGTCTATTAATATTTGACTACTTTTACGCTGTTATTGAGATATTGTGATAATAAGGTAGTGCGTGCTCCCTTAACAAGCATTTTATTTTACTGTTGAGTGTCTTGAATGTCCTAAACTGCCAATTTCTTATTTTTTTATTTTCAATGAGCCTCAGGTTAAGTTGAAGTTAGTAACACAGAAGATTGCCCAGAGGAAAATTGTGATGCCCCTGTAAAACCCTCTTGTCAGGGCTATGCCAGGCTTTCTAGGGGGTCTTATTGTCATTATGCCAGTAGTCGAGCAATGCAGATATAAAGTGAGCAACTGCGAGGCGCGAGTCAGTGCTGGGAGGACAGGATGCAAGCTCCACCGCGGTAACTCCACTTCTCTGTCGACTGAGATTCTCTCTCCACCCACATTAGCATGTACCTAGTGAAGGGCGGCATCTACTTTCAGGGTGGCCCTGTAGGCATTGTTTTTTCAGTCTCTGCTTTAGGCATTTAGCATTCAGCCACTGGGGACTAGTGGTTCAGCGAGTGGAGAAGAGAAAGGCAGCAAACACACAGGAGAGGATCGGAGAACCATTTCAAATGCAGAGTCACGAAATAAGTGGTTACCAAAGTATCCGCTTTGTCACTGGTGAGAGCTGACTGAGGGGTAAATCCTGGATGGTAGCAAGCGACAGATTTCCTAATGCTTAATGCTGAGTCTCAGAACTGAGCATACCAGTTCTCGGGGAGGGACGCAGAGCCCCTGTGCTCGGCTAAGCCGCAGTCTGTGCCAGTGCGCATGCTCTCTGCATGGCCTTCTGCCCAGCTCGCTAGGCACGCCCCTGCGTTTCAGTCAATGCTGTCACCTCCCCTGGCGAGAAGTCAAAGGCTGTTTTAAGGAATTTTTTTCTTAGGCATTCTTGTTTGCTTCCTCCTGTATTTGCAACAAGGTACCCTTTTGAGATCTCAGTGGCGAAGAGTTAAGTTCCCCAGGTTCTGGAGGTCGACCGAAAGAAAGGCGACAGGTGTGAAGCACCCAGCATGGTAGCTGAGGAGCGAATGCTGTATGATCCATCCGAGCACGGTGGACCATGCCTGTCACTTCAGCACATCGGGAGACTGAGGCACGAGGCTCAGAAATTTGACCCCAGACTGATCAATTTAGCAGCCTGTTGAGACTGGTCTCCAAAAATAAAAAAGGGGCAAGGGTACAGCTCAGCGCTCAAGTCCTGGGTTCAATCCTTAGGACCACACAAAACAAAAACCTTGATGGGCGAGACTTTAACCAGATGCTGATGGGGTCTCATTAGAGGGACAAGGAGTAAGGAAATACTGAGAAGATACATTCATGAGGTACTGCACAGATGTGTGTGTTGGGAGGGGACGCCTCTCTGCCATAGGATAGGGTAGATGCTGTTTAATTTGTAGCCTTTAATGTCAGAAAACTAAAGCAGTCCTCTTTCAATTGTGCTCATTTCTCTTATCACTTTTGCCCAACCCTGTTTTCTGACACTGGTCCACCCCTCTATCTGGAAAGTTCTCTATACCCTTGAAGCCTCTGCTCTGGGACACTCAGCGCCTGTCCACTCCACAGGCACCGCCAGGTGTGCACCAGCAGGGCCTGCCCCCCAGCTGCAGGGGTGACTGCTTCCAGGATGAAAACTTCTACTCACTGGGTGCTGAAGCTCACCCAGAGCCAAAAGTTGTTTGCTAGGTGTGTGTTTAAGACATGCTATCACCTGTCAGGAGTTTATATTTTGAAAAGAACTAAGTACACAAATGATTGTGCTAAAAGCCATTTGGAGGAAGGACCACCATGTAGAGGTTTGAAGGGTAAATGGGTGGAAAAAGAAGGAAACAAAAAGAAAAGAGGGAGAAAGAGAAAATAAACTGAGACTGTGTATGTGATATCATCAAAAACTTTATACGGATTGTGAGGGGATATATATATATATATATATATATATATATATATATATATATATATAGTAAAAGGAGGTCTCACTACACAGATCGGACTCATTGTGATCCTCCTGTTTTCAGCCTCCCAAGCGCTGGGCTTACAGGTGCGCACCACCACGCCCAGTCTCAATAGCTGTCTCAGCATGCTGCAGGGGCAGGGCCAGCACAGCATGCCAGGGATCGAACCCCGGTCCCTGCATCTGCCTAAGCAAGCATTTTGATCTGCTGAGCTACCTGGCCAGCCCCTGAATTATAGTTTTAAGTTAAAGAATAGACATTTTCAATGGACAAACAAAAAAATAGGCCATTTTATTTAGAGAAAGTAACATACTAAGTGGCACAAAGCATAGGAAAGGGCAGCATGGGGCAATCTGAGTGGCCTGAAGTATGGAAGGCAACCAAGAGCACTTGTCACTCACTACTAGGACCCAAGCAGAAGGAGCGGGGAAGCCAGTTGGTGGAACAGTCGGGACGCACATGATGTCTACCCATTGCATTTGCTGTCTTGTATGGGGATGGTGTATGGCACCCCGAACTTCAGAAACCTACTGGTCACAGATCACCACAGAAAGCGTGAAGTATTAGAAGAACTAGCAAAGTGTGACACAAAGATGTGACGTGAGCACTTGCTGTTGCAGTCTGGTGCCCACAGATTTGCTTGATGTCGGATGGCCATAAATCTTCAATTTGTAAAACATGCGGTGTCTACAGAATGCAGGGTAATCAGGCCAAGAAACACACAGTGTGGTTGTGTGGGGAAGAGCTGCACCATCTTCCTCGGTAGCTGCTTATTTCTGGTGCCCTCCTACTTTCTGGGGCAGAGAAGATAAGCTGAAACACCCCTGCTCCTGCCGCTGTGTATGTGAGACTAATATGAGGCCTCACGCTATGTGTATGTTACTATTCTTAACTGTTTCCAGACAAGAACTTCAAAATAAAATCCTCTTTTCTTTCAGCTAAGAAAAAGAAGCCTAAACTTTTAAATAAATTTGATAAAACTATTAAGGCTGAACTTGATGCCGCAGAAAAGCTTCGTAAAAGAGTAAGTTGATATTTCTATTATCCACAGATATGTACAGTGCTTTCATTGGTAAGTAAAAGCAGGAAATATACTATTTTAAAATAATTTAATAATAAGAGAGTAATAATAAATGTCAAAGAAACAACCTTTAAATAGAGTGATTTTTGGGCCGGCAAGATAGCTCAGTAGTCTAAAGCACCTGCTTAGGCAACCACAGGGACCACGGTTCAATCCCCGGCACAACATGCTACACAAGCCCCACCCCAGGGCAGGCTGAGCCAGCCATAACATAAATAAATAAAGTTAAAAAATAATAATACATAGAGTGATTTTACCCAGGCACAGCATTATTGGAAAAGGCTTGTAGCCAATGGCCAGCTTCCCTTCTGGATAGCTGACTTAGATGTTAGCCCACTTCTACCATGCTGTAGTGGTACTGAATTTGCAAAAATCGTTTGGCCATTCTGATCTTCACTTTGCTTATTTAAAAAAATGAGAATGATGAACATTTTTCCTAGTTTCTCCTTGCTCTTTAATAGAGATCAAATGAGATTAAAAAAACAAAAACTTTCTGCACTATCAAGTACCATATTAGTGGAAGCTTTTAAGTACAGCTTGTCAATGTAAAAAAAAAGAAATAAAGTAAAAAATAGGTGAGTCAAGAGGCACATAAGCACATGGAACATAATGGTGTTGCACAGGGCGTTCTCCATCCTGCTTATTTGGAAAAATTATGTTTTCCTCCATGAGCACTGTGAATCTATAGCAAGGTAAATAAAGGAGGAAGAAAGGACCATGTGTTTTGAAACAACTGGGAGCTGTATTACAAACTGAATCACCAACACAGTTATGTTTTCCTAAAAGTTCATTTGTTTGTTTATTTATTAATGTATTTGGTAACGGGTATCACTATGCAGCTCGAACTCATAGTGATCCTCTTGTTTTCAGGCTCCTTAGCCCTGGGATTACAGGTGTGCCCCAACATCCTGGTCTGAGTGGCCAGCTTAGTGCACCCAGGGGTGGGGCCAGCATGGCATGTGGTGCTTGGGATTGAATCCGGACTAATCCACAGGCACTTAGTCCATTCAGCTATCTTGATGACCCTTTAAAAGTTTATTTTTACAGCTAGTATTTTCAAAGGATGCAATTTAATACCCTGGAATAACCAAAGAGCAGGTCAATGTAGAGCAAGGACATAGCGAGTTCAGCCTCAGTTCACAGCTCAGTTTCAGTTACTAAACTATGAAAAAGTACAGGTGTGCCTTTTTTTTTTTTAATCAGAAGTGTGGATCATATTTTAATGATCTATTTTTTAAAACTATTATTTATTATTTAAAGTTTTTTCTATCCCTAAAAAGATTTGAAATGATATAGTGAAGTATATGTATTTGTTAAAGTCATTTATGACTATTTTATCATATATGAATATGAAAAAGAGGAAAAGGAGGAAGAATGTAGCCAAATCAGAGGAAGGTTACATATAAAACTTCAGTTCATACTACAGGCTTTAGTCCTACTAGCCGTGAAGTCACCTGAACTTTCTTTAGGATGTATAAGCAGACTTAAAAATTAAGATACTTTGTCGGCATTGCTGCCTACACCAAATACAGAGAAAAATACTCTTTTGTGATCTTAGTAAAGGATGCCGTGATGGATGCAGATTTCCTACCCCCATGCCAGTGGATTCTGTACTATATCTGCATTCATTATCATATCATAATATTCTTTAGCCCCACCCACTGGCCTTGTGCCAAACAAAACTTGTGGCCTAAGCACACCCCTGATGAACTGTCGCATTTCTAGAACAAAAAATAAGGTAAGTTGAGGAGCAGATAATTTTCAGTAATTACTTATAAACATTATGTCCTTTTAAATAAGAATTGAAAGGTAGTATTAGAAACTGTATAAAATCCTTCGAAAGGAAATTCTTCTAGGCTAAACACAAACATAATAATGTTGCGGGCAGTTGATACTGAGAGCAGTAGAACTGTCCCTTGAGAAGGCCATCCAGCCTCTTTCCTGAGTAAATTCAAAGGATGCCCGGAACACAGCCAAGATATTCCATTATCTCCACAAACATGAAGGTGTCAGGGGAGCAATGTGTTCCATCATAGGTGTTGTGAATATTGTTATTCCTGTCTTTAATCTGGCAGTGGTACATATCTGGCAGTAGTGACAAAATCAACTCTCACATTTGCCACTTAAATGGATAGCCTCCAAAGTGGGCTGAAAATGTCCCTCCATAACATGCTCACGTGCTACTCCCTCGAGCCTATAAATGTCACATTATTTGGGAAAGGGTCTTTGCAAATGATATTAAGTTAATCTTTATTTTGGGGGGAGTGGTAGTGGTGGATGCTAGAGATTGAACTCGGGGCCTTGTGTAAACTAGGCAAGCTCTCTACCACAGAGCCACTTCCTCAGCCCATAGGTAAAGAATCTTGAGATGAAATTATTCTGAATTTTCCATTTGTGCCATAAATGTAATCTTTTTTTAAATAAGAAAATAGAGGGAAATTTGACTGGAAGAAATAGAAGTTCACCCACATAAATAAGACAGTTTAGCATGAAGAAAGAAGTAGAGATTGGAATATTGCCACCATGAGTCAATAAATATTGGCAAAAGGCAAGGGCCTCCAGGATGAACACAGGCTTGTCAATATCTTGATTGCACCCTAGAGAAACTCACTGTGGAATCTGTTCCCAGGAATTGTGAGAGAATAAATTTCTCTTTCTTTTTTTTATAGATGTGTGGTATTTATTTCCTTTAAGAGTACAGTCTCAAAGATGTAATGGGATAGTTTCAGCCATAAAGAAAGATAAATTTGAGGCATTTGTATCAGCTCTTTTTAAACTTATTTTTTAAAAAAAGACTCCTGAGACAAGGTCTTATTAGAGAACTTGTAATCTTGTCTTACTCTCCCAAGAAGCTGGGATTATAGGTATGACTATACCTGGTAACTCCTCCTACCCTGCAGTACTTCAGAAGAATCCAGCTCTTTTTAGAATTTTGATTAATCATTTTACTATGTTATTGTTATTGTTATTATTTTGTGGTACTGGGCTCAACTCCAGGCCTTTACCCTGAGTGATGGACCCAACCTTTTTAAAATTTTATTTAGACACAGGTATGACTAAGTCACTAAGTTATGCAGGCTGAGCTGGAATCTTTCGTTCTCCTGCCTCAGCCTCCCAGAGTACTGGATTATAGCCATATGCTTCATGCTGGCTTTGCCTGGCAACTTTTTAAAAATTTATATTTTATTGTATACATTTAAGGTACACAACAAGCTGTATCAGTCATATATATAAAATCACACAATGAAACAGTTACAACAAAAATTTCAAATCTCTATCACCTTCTACAGTCACGTTGTTTTGCATGGTAACACCACCTAAAATCTCTTAATAAATTTTTAGTACACAATATTACTAAGTATAATTCTCATATATGTCTAGACTTGTTTACTATAAATTTCTCTTTCTTTAAGCCACCAAGTTTGTGACAATCTGGTAGAGCTTCCTTAGAGAACTCATGAAGATTTTTGTACTGGCCTGTGAAATACAGCAATATCTAAATGTATAGAGGGCTTTGGAATTGGCAGAAGTGTTGAGGTTGGAAGAATGTTGAAATGCATGGTGGAACATTTCTAAATCACCTTAAGATGTTGGTAACAACATGGATGTTATAGATGCTTCTAGCGAGGGCTCGGGAGGAAGTGAAGAAGAAACAGAGTTGAGAAAGCTTCTTTCATCTGTCAAGAACACAGATACCATAAAGGATGGAAGGAGTGTGGAAACAGGCAATGAAAGTCCCTGTGGCAAGTACACAGAAGAATATATTGTTGAAAACTACAGGAAAAGTGCCCCCTTCACATAGGGAAGAAAGTTATCTGAGTGCATTTTAAAGTTATGTAGAGGGCAGGCCAGATAGCTCAGGGGATTAAAGCTCCTGCTTAGGCAGATTCAAGTGTTCGATCCCCAGCCTGCCCTGGCCCCACCCTTGGGGCTGAGACAGGGTGTGGTGGCACATGTCTATAATCCCAGCACTTGAGAGATTGAAAACAGGAGAATCACTAAGAGTCTGATCTGTGTAGTGAGACCCTGTAGACACTATACTAAATACATACGTGCATGCATGCATGCATACATACATGTTACATGGAAAGCAGAATCAATAAATTTGGATATTTAGAGGAGAATTCCAAGAAAAAGTGTTAAAGGTACAGCCTGTTCTGTTTTGCTCTCTCTGATAAAATATGAGGAAAAAGATACAGTGAGGAAGAAACTGTTCAGGAGAAAGCACCAGGCCATTTTGCTGGATAATTTTTCAGCCTCTCCAATATAGAAGATGCTAAAAGATGCTGAAAGTAGAAAATGCACTATTAGGAAATCACACTCTGGAGATGTCCAGGAGTAGCACTGTGCACCTGCTTCTGAAGAGAGTGAGTCTGTGACACTGGGATGTGTTCTGTCATCTCAGCAGAAGTCAGGAGTGAACATGAGGTCTCACAGGCAGGGTATGTGGAGGGGCCTAAGGGTGTGCATCCCTGTAACGTACATAGGACACCATGGGTTTAGAATATTATAAAGCAGAGGCACTGCTAACCTGGACTGAACAAGAAAGCAAAAATGAAAGAAGGCTGGTGCACACCAAAACAGAGAGAGAACCAAAGCAGCTGCCAACCTGTGTTGTCTTTCATGTCAGATCCTTGGATTCTGAAGCCTGGGGTAAAGAACACAGTAGGCACAGAAGCCCCCAGGGCAGATTCTCAAGTTGTGGAGACCTATTCTCAGGTCTTAGCAGTTAATGGAATCGGCCTGTGGCTAAATTTTGAAGTTACTTGAAATAATTCCTTTATTCTTTTTACTTAAAATGAGTATCTCTAAATGTTTTCCGATGCTTATCCCATTGTTGTATTTTACATTAGATACCTGGTCTTCTAGTTTTATAAGTCCATAAATGAAGAGGGATATTTCCACAGAATGGAACATAACTGTAACCAGTGCAACTCATACCTGATTTAGATCATGAAATTTGGGGCTTGGAGTTGATGAATTAGGTGAGGCTTTAAATTTGAGTGGCTTCTGTGGTTTGAGACTTTTGTAGACACTGGAATAAAGGGAATATGTTTTGCATGCAGGAGAGCCATGGAACTTTAGGAGACAGAGGGCCATACCAGGTAGACTGGAAAGTGACTTCGCCAAGGACAGCCAGGCTATAGTATCTAGGACTTTCAAATGTTGATCTTACTGGAAAGGATCTCTCTAGGTGTGAATAAATTAAAGATCTTACAACAGAGACGTTTTTGTGGATTATCTGAGAAGACCCTGAATATATCATTATATGAAATAGGCAGATTGAGATTTAACACAAACAAAAGTAAAGGCAAGCCAGGCATGGTGGCACACACCTGTAATGCCAGCATTGGGCGGCTGAGGCAGGAGGATTGTTGCAAGTTCAATGCTCACCTGGGCTACATGGTGAGTTCAAGGCCAGCTGAACTACACAGTGAGAGCCTGTCTCAAAAAATAAAATAAAAGGAAATACAAATACATAGAGGAAAAGTGATGGGAAGATAGTGGCAGATACCAAAATGATGCACTCAGCTCCAAAATACCAGTATCCCCTAAGAGCTGGAGAACACCAGTGACAGATCCTTCACTCTGGCCTCCAGAGGCTGTGCAGCCTTGCCAACCTCTGGATTCCAGCCCCAGTGCAGCAGATTTGGGACTTCTCTAGAATTGTGAGAGAATCAGTTTGTTACATTAGGCCACCAGATCTGTGATAATTTCTTACAGCAGCCACAGGAAACTAATGCAGAATATGTATTAAAAAGTATGGGAAAAAGTACAGGCAAAAGGCATTGAGTATAGATTTTTTTTTTTTTACCATTCTTTAAGTTCATTTACAGAAAAAAGTATTCATTTTTAAGATTAATATTGTAAGGAAATGTAATTTCTTTAACATAAATTCATAGTAAATAGCATTGTTATACTTTTTTATAAAAATTAAGTATATCATGTTCATTTATAATTTATGTTTGTTCCACTAGTAGTTCTTGTTTAATCTTAGATGCGAGACATTCATTCATTCATTCATTCATTCATTCATTCATTTGTTCATTCAGAGACAGGGTCTTACTGTGCAGTTCAGGCTGCCCTTGCACTTAGAGTAATCTCCCTGCCTCAGCCTTGTGGCTGCTAGGACTACAGGTGTGCGCCACCACACCTGGCCTAGATAAGAGACTTTAAGAAAGCAGTATAAAAAATTCTAGCAGAATCCCATGGTAACTAACTACCGATTTGCATATCACTGTGCTGTGCACACAGACTTACTTGTGTTATCACATCTCACAGGGGAAAGTAGAGGAAGCAATGAGTGCGTTTGAGGAACTGGTGCGCAAATACCCTCAGAGTCCACGAGCAAGATACGGGAAAGCACAGGTACCCTGAAGCCTTTCTACTTCGATGGCTTTAGTAAGGTGCATGTGTTCACTGTGACTGGAATTTGCACATGCCACAGCGTGCATTTTCTCTGTGCCCCTTCTAGTTTCCTATGGGGTTTGTTTCTCATGCCTGTGCATGAACCCAAGCAAGGAATGCCACTTTCAATGTCGATGACTTTTCAATATTGGGACCGGCTGACTCTAGGAAGTCTGCTGGCCGTTCTACTTCGCCCTATAATGCTGCTTTCTCTTTTGGTTCCTTTGTGCTATACTGCTTCCAGTTGTATAAGGAGAGGTTGCTAGTATGCTAAGGAGAGACTTTTTAAAAATATAGAGTGGAAGGTGCTTTGTTTTCCCCATTGTTTCTTTCAACTGACTCATTTCTTCCCAGCTGCCTCTTCCCCCCTCTCCCCCCACCTCACCTGGCTTTCATTATCCTCCAACCCCTTTTGTGCCGCTTGGCCACAGTGACTGCACCCACATGAGCCCACCTGTGCCATGTCATATTTTACGGCGTGAGGATATATTTGTGTTGTTCTTTTTCATCCCAGTCACAAAAGGAGATGTAGAAAAGGCTTAGGAATAAAATGGAGGTAGTGCACTCCTCTCCAACAGACAGAAGGCCCAGCACGCCATGCAGGGCCACTCTGGGAAAGATACTATGGCATCAGGAGGCAGAAGGCAAGAATGATCCGTAGCTTAGGCTCCTACCTTTCTTGGGTTTTCATGGGAATTACAAGGTTGGTCTGGGTGAGCAGATTAGAATTATCTATTTTAAATAACTTAGACAGCCTAGGGACTATAGTTGAAGTTTTGAGTTCTCATGCGTTTGGCCTTAGCATGAATGTGGCAAAGGAATATTGCCTCTTGTGTTCAGAGAGTGGGGGGTCAAGCTCTGGGTTGCTTAGTTTACTTATCAATAGTTTGCTTATCTTCTCTCCCCCAGCCAGAAAGGTTTCGAGGAATTCAGGCATCATAATAATAGAAAATTGAAAAATATTTATAATATAATGAACACCCTAGGAGTCCTTGTGGATCTTATATTCTAGTGGAAAACATTTTTTAAATTACTTACTGAAAAAGTAGTTAGTTCAAGGCCCTTTTCTAAGCACTGAAAATATAGTCATTAGTAAAATTAATTAAAAACCCCCTGTTTTTTGTGCTGTTTCCATTTTATTTTTATTTTTTTAATTTATTTGTTTGCGTCTTTCTTTCTTTCTTTCTTTCTTTCTTTCTTTCTTTCTTTCTTTCTTTCTTTCTGTCTTTTTTATGGCTGGCTCAGCCTGCCCTGGTGGTGGGGCTGGCGCAGCATGTGGTGCCAGGGATCGAACTGCAGTCCCTGCAGTTGCCTGAGCTTTCCTAAGAAGGCACTTTAGACCACTGAACCATCTTGCCTGCCCTGTTTCCATTTTAGAAGGGGAAACAATCCACTAGACAAATAGGTATCACATATGTTTGCTTGTGGTAAATGCTAACAGGAACAGAAATATGGCAGAGAATAGCCACTGGACAGGTAAAAGGGTTGAAATGGTGAAAAGGGTGACAAAGAAGGGTTTCTTGAAGCAGGTAATATTTGAGAATGGGCTGGCAAGTCTTTATAAATAAATATCAGTTTGAAATATATTATAGTGTTAAAAATAGCTTCCTAGAGGGTCAGGGAGACAGCTCAGTGGAATAAGTGCTTGTCTGGCAAGCACAAGGTCCTGAGTTCAATCCCTGGTACCTCAAAAAAAAAAGAAATCTTCATTATATCATATCAATAATATAGAAAGCTAACTAAACAACAAATCTATTAAGGTCTTTTGGTTGCAGACGATATGATTAAAAGTGACAGGGCAGGTGGTATTTTAGGTAAGTTGCTTAGAGGGTGCTCTCTAGGGAGGTGACATATGGCTGAGATGTGACAAGGTTATGGAAGGCTATGCAGACAGCAGGAACAACAAGGAAAAGGCCAGGATGTAGAGAAACAGTCTAGGCACAATAAGCCCATCAAGCAAAAATGGCATACAGGGAGGGGGCAAAGGAGGAGGAGAGAGAACCCGAGGTCATGAGGATATTGTTCTACAGGTTCTAAAAAGACTTTAGAGGGTTATGCATGGGTGTGATAGCCTGGTTGTTCCTCATGCAGAATGAGTTGGTTTGGCTTATGGGTGCAGAAGGAGGTGCATGAAGGACAGGAAGCTGTGTCAGTGTGAGCAAGAGGAGACACTGGTGGCCTGTTTGTGGTTATAGCCAAGGACACTGAGGACTGGGCAGGTGCTGGAGCCACAAGACTTGATGGTGGCTTTGACTGAGAGATCCAAGAAAGGGCAGATTCAAGCTTCTCTTCTGTTTTTTTTTTTTTTTTTTTTTTTTTTTTTTTTTTTTTGTTGTTTTTTGCCAATTAAGGCAGCAATAGCATCAGTTACTTGGAAAAACAGGTTTAGATGGGGGCTGAAATCAAGAGATCACTTTTGGTCTCGTTAAGTTTACAATGCTCATTAGACATTCAAGTGGATGTAACGAATGGCGCACTGGATCTATGGGGTTCAGAACTCAAAAGCCTAAGCTGGCATGTGCAAATGTATGAGACTTTAAATTTCCTCTGTCCCCCCTAGAGATATGAAAGTGTCAGCCATGCTGGGAAATGATAGGTGCTGAGCTACAGAAGAGTTTCAGGCTGGGGAGAGCCAGACTGTGCTGGGGTGTGCTGAGCCTGCCAGCACTTGGGAGTAAGACCCGGCTGTTGACAGCTCTGTAGCATAAACAGCTTGTCTTACTCTGAACTGAAGGTGGTGGCACTCGAGGTCCAGCTGCTCAGATTCTTCCTATCTCATTAGAAAGTAATTATGTTTTATTAATTAAAATTGTAAAAGTCGAATTAGTGAAAAAATTAGTATATCTTCTCCATGCTACAAACCAAGATTAGGAGATAGCAACTACAGGATTTTTGTAAATTGTTCTGGCCAGTAGTCTTCTAAAGGTTTAAACTGTATTTGCCATTAATAGAGCATGTATTTATTACCAAAAGAGCACGCATGTTCTGATAAGTGATGTGATTTATCATTAGCATGAAGTCCTTTGATTAAGGAAACATGTCAACCAAAAAAAAGTGGTTTTTGCAAACACTAATTTAATTATAGCAAAAATGTTTTGTCTTTTGAAATTTTTCTGTGTTTGATTTTGATAGTGGGTACCAAAGTCTAAATATAGGCAGTGCTTTTGAAACATGGCGACTGCTATATTTGTATCATTACCTCAGAGAAGCATTTTGAGATACAGGTCTCAGGCAGTATTTTGATATCTAAACTATTT
>PVKN010014482.1:0-19143 GCA_004027915.1 Capromys pilorides | reverse complement strand
CACAGGTACATGTTCATTGGTCCTGGCCTATGCTCTTTCTATAGGTGGGATAAAGAGTATTTGCCAATGCCTCACGCCCTTCATTTCTTCATCAAAAAGCAAAATGTACTTAAAACAGACCGCACAAAAGGCTATTCAAATTGGATCTTGATTTGTGCATTTAGGGATTAGATGAGTCTTTCAGCCTTTGAGCCACACGTACTCTTTTAATCAGCCTAATCTACTCCGATGGCCATTCGTTTTGTATTCCTACTTGCTTTCCATCTTCCTGAGAGAGCTGTCCTGATAATTAGTTCTCTCTCATTCTGCAGAATGCGATGCTCCACCTGCCGAGGAAATGGAGGCCCCTGCAGTTTTGGGGGGAGGGAGGAGGGGTTCATGGTCCTCTGAAATCTGTTTCGTATGGAAATGTGTATGCGGTGAGATAATAACCTTTGGAAGTCACTTTGAGAGTTTTATTTAATCCGGTTCTGTGTATTTCAGCTAGCATAGTTTGTTGCCAAATCTATATGTGTATAAATATTCCTATTTACTTTTCATACATTAAACAGACTTCCCACGTAGCAAATTTTTAGAGTAAAATAACACAAAACAGGAAAGAGCTTCACTTGAGAAAATTTGATTTTATGAGCTCATAATTTCTGAGTTGGTAGAAAAGGCAAGACAGAGTGAAACTAAGTGAAAAGTGACAGGCTTACTCTACCTCCCAATAGAGAAAGGGGGCTTCTCCTCAGTTCTTTTCCATCTGCCATTGATTTCTCCACGTCCATCTTCCCCACGCCACAGTCCTTCCATCCCGCTGCCAGGTCTCCTCCCCCACCCGGGGTTGGGTATCCTCCTGCACATGACAGTTCCCTTTTTCTTTCTGAATAACCCCTTCCAGTCTGCTCCTCTATCCCACTGATCTGTCCCGCTCCTCCTCCCGCTCCTCCAACCCGCTCCTCCAACCCGCTCCTCCATCCTGCTCCTCTGTCCTCCTCCATCCCACTGATCCATCCTATTCCTCCTCCCACTCATCTGTCCCGCTGCTCCATCCTGTTGATCCACCTGAAGTCTGCATGCTCAGATCCACAATCTGTTTTCCTTTTTGAAGATGAAGTGAACCCTAACACAACGCTTGATCAATAAATTACTCCATGAAAATTATGAAATAAATGCAGGTGCAGTTGTACATTCTGTGTGTAGAAGGAGCCCTGGTTGTGTTCTAATCCATGGTGCTGATCATCAGGAAGCATTGCCCTGGACATGCCCTGAACTCTCTGTCGTTCCCCGTTTCACCTCCTCAGAGTTTGCCTGGTCAAGGAGTTGCTTGGTAATTAAAGTAAGATTTATCAGGTATCTAGTCAGTGTCTGAAGTTAGCATCATAGTAGCCTAGGTAAAAGATGGTGGCTGGACTGACATGCGTAGTCCAACATGGTGACATGTTGAAAAGTAGTAGACATGGTGAAAAGCGGCTCAGTTGGAGGCCTCTGAGGAAATCAACCTCACAGCCTGAGGAACTGCACTCATGGAAAGGGCTGAGGGTCACAGGTGACGTGTCACAAAGGGCTTCCACATTTCTAGCCATGAACTGGTTGAGGGGCAGCACCACCAAGAGTGTGTGACTTGGCAGGCCGTGGTCACTGACCATCAGCAGAGTCCCAAAGTATCCTTCGCCACTGAGCCCTTGAGTGGTTGCCAGTGTCACACCAGGTGCTGGCAGAGTCAATACATGTTAATGTGTGCTCTTCCAGGTTGGTTGTTCCTAGAGCATTATCTCCCGGCTGAGTCCCCCAGGAAGTGGGTGTGTCGTCTTTAGGAAGCGTGCTGCAGAGCTTGGCATCTGGAGTGGCCTCCCAGCTGGTTGCTTTACTTCTGTTTTTGTCCTGATAACCTTCGATAATGCTTAGCTGTTTTGTAAACTAAAGGCCGGGTTAGCTGACCATGGATCCACAGTACACACCTGAGAAGGGTCATCACGATGGATGAGCAGACAGAAACCAAGTCCCCCTCATCCTAATTACTCTGTCCTTGTTGAGATGAAGTACCCGACACCCACAACCCTAAGGAGGTGGGGCTTATTTTGGCTCTCAGTTTGGTTGGCTGGCTCTAAGTCAGGGTGGCATGGCTGAGGGCCCTGGCAGAGTAGAAACAGTCCATGGCAGGGGAGCAGGAAACAGAGGGCGATCACAGGAGGGAAGGAGAGCCTCCAAACCACACCTGGAGACCCACCTCCTCCCTCCAGGCTGCACCTCAACTGTGGACCCACCCACTGGTGCGTGTCACACCCCACAATCCAGTCACCTGCTCAGAGCCCCACATATGAGTACATGAGGTTTTGGGGGATAGCTAGACACAAACCATAACAACCTTTCTGTACATCTTAACATTTCAGCTACCTGCAGACCACTGTAGACAAGACTTTATTCAATGAAAAAGTGCAGAAATAAGCAATTCATAGACTTTAAATTCATGCAATTTTGAGTTACATGGCAGCACAGCAGACCTGTCAGGTTTCAGCCATCCCAGGCCCAGAATCCTCCCGCTGTCGTGTACGTGCACTGTATACACCATCAGGATGCTGTCTCTCTGGTAGCTATCTCATTGATGGGGTCGTGGTACCCCAGTGTTTGTGCTGAGTCCACCCTTATTTTACTTAGTAATGACCTCAAAGCACTAGAGGAGTAACCTAGAGTTGGCATGGGAGCATGGGACACAGGACAGATTGACCTGGTGTTATGTGGCAATGCTGCAGGCCACACGAGAGGCCATCCAAGGATACGTGAGTGCCAGGTAAGGGGCTCCGCACCTGTCCATCTTCAGCACTACTGTGAGCTAGCTCCTGGGGACCGTGCTTTACCCACTTCTGCACTGCCAGCCTCAGTGGACAGTGAACCAGCAGTCAGTGTTTACCACAAGAATGGTTTCCTCCTGCGTCTGCCCACCATTGGTGCTTCCCTACTGCCTTCCTGATGACCTGGTCTCAGCTGTAACCAAGCCAACCCACCAGGTGTATCCATGCTTTCCCAGAATGTCCCCTTCCTTCTCATGCCCCCTGAACCTGTAGCCCAAGCCTTCCCTTGAAGTAAGAGTCCAGACCCACTCTCTGTGAGCTCCGTGTCCCCTCTTGTCCATGCTGTGGCTCTCACCTTGGGACCTTTGGAGCAGGTGCACTCTACCTTGAGTGTGGACACTACCATGCAGTGTGGACATGGCACGCCACTTTGCATGTGTGCTCCTGGTATAGCTCTTAACATGGAAGAGGACACCCGCCACACCTTAGAGTCCCACCTCGGAGTCCCTGTGCATCACTGCAACACAGCTGCCACCGTGGGAATTCTGATCAGGTCACAAGTGTCTTATGTGGAGGCAACACAGAGTGGCAAGTGATTGGGCTCTAGACCCTGACAAGCTGGTATCTCGAGGACGCTCCAGGGGAGCATCTGATAGCTGTGCCCTCACCTTGCTCCTGCACAGGAGAATGTATTCTAACAATAGAGAAGGCATTATGTAAAGTCCTCTGCCCATGCTATACTTTGAACTCCAGGCTCCTGCCTCAGCCTGCCAAGTAGCTGGGACTCTCGGGTGAACGCCAGCTTCAGTGGACAGGCTACCATGCCTGACTCAAAAATTTCTAGTCTTCATACTTGCATGAATTACCCCCATTTATTCCGGAATTGTAACACTGCATGTGTGTATCTTCCTTCTGGTTTGGATTCTTTTTTGAAGGAATATATGTTTGGCACGAATGTTGACTCTCCCTAGGAGACAGGTGGCCATTTCTCTGCTCCTTGAGAAACTTAAACAGTTACCTAATGCTTACTTCCGTCTTCTAGTTTTGTTGGGAGTTGCAGGCCACGCAGGCGGTTTGGTGGTGAGCACTGTCAGTATGTGCTGGTCGCACTCCTAAATCTTCGCCCACTTGACCATAACTGATGCAACCTACTGGAAATTGAGGTTGTAAATTCTCAGGTAGGGATTTCAGTGTTCCTGCGATCAATACTTTGCAGATGGTGCTAACAGTTTTTTCTATGAAATATGTTGGCTAGTGGGTGGAAAATCGATGGCTGGGAATGAAAAACAGGTGTCAAGTTTGATGGGGACATGATATGTTTGACATTTGGGAGCCACAGGGTCCTGTCAGCCCATGGCAGTAATGCTGTCACTTGCAATATGTGCAGAATTAACGAAAATGCCAGAAACAAAGCTGCCTGGACAGCGAACGAGTTCTGCAGCAAATGTCTTCCTCCTGAGTCCTAAGTGAGCGCCTCGTGGGCAGCTGCTGCAGCGGCAGGGGGTGAGGCACGTGCACGCCCAATAGGAAGAGAGAAGGAGGCCGGCGACGCAGGTGCCGTGCCCCTGTGCAGAGGGGCTCCACCAAGCGGCGTGGGGTTGTGGAGTGATGGAACCTGGGGTGTTACTGAGCAGTCTGAGGTGGGTGAGCTTGGGCTCGTTCAGTTACTGGTGAGGAACATCCAGGGCCTGAAGCCAGGGTGGGGAACAGAACAAGGGGGAACGAAGCAAGGGCAGGAGACAGCAGCGTGCAGAGCATTCGCCAGACAGCGAGCGCCAGTGCATGGGGTAGGAAGTGGGCTTCCCAGAGCTGCGGGCCAATTCAGTGCATGAAGGAACAAGTGAAGAGCCCCCCGAGAAGGGCATGGGGTGTGCTCCCAGTGCTCTCTTCCTGGAGAACCGTAGAAGAACCCACTGAAAATCGAATCAAACTTTCTGAGGGATCAGAGAAAGCCGCAGGTGCAGAAGGCCATTGTGGCAGTCCCTAAGTCTGAGCTACGCCACCTCCTTTGTGCTCTGGCCCCTGGCCCTCCAGGTGTGCGGACTCGGGCACCTCCCTGACCTCCTTTGCCTCAGTTTCCTCATCAGTGTCAGTAGGGATTTTTGTGAGAATGGAATACACTGTCACACGCACAGCCTCACGTCAGCAGCCACAGCACAGTACACTGTGCACGTCTGAATCTACTGTCATTGCCATTGCTTGTCCCTGGTTTGCCATTACCATTATATAAAACATAATTATGACTGTTTTATTTATAGGAGTAATAAAATACTTACAAGATCTTGGACAGAAATCTAACAGGGATATTATAATTAATAAAAATCTTTGTATAATAAAAATATCCATTCTCTGGGAAGCAGTCTATTAATGTAGAACAATTTTAGTTAGAATTTCAGTAAGATCCAGTCATCAGGAGGCTGAGGCAGGGGGAATCGCTGCAGGTTTGAGGCCAGCGTGGGCTGCAATGTGAGTTCAAATTCAGTCTGAACATTACAGTGAGACCCTGTCTCAAAAAAGCAGACAAATATCAGTAAGAACTAAATATTTTTGAAGTTTATTTGGAGAATTATACATGAAACCATTTAAAAAATTGAAACAAAAATGTTGGTTCGCTTTTCCGTACATATAAACATGTTTTATAGTTATTTTAGAAAAATGGACTTCGATGATAAAAATAGAAAATACAGACCTATGAAATTTATAAAAGTAGCATTCAAAATCTAAGTGAAGAAAATGCAGTTACTTAATAAATGGTTCGTGGATAGTAAGATTATCAATTAGAAAAATATTGTTGGATGTTTATTTGAGTACTTGTAAAAATATAAATTTGAGATAAATTAAGGTGAAACTTTAAAAGCTGAAGCCTCAGAAAAATAAAAACCATAGATCAGGTAAGTGTATTTGTAGTGTTGGGTATTGAGGAACATGAAATTATTTTCAGCGTGAACTTAAAAATCAAAACCATTAAAGGACAACATGCTGGATTTGACTACATATTATGAGATTGATTAATGCAAAAGTCATTTAGACAAATAACAATTCAAAGAAAATATTTAAAGTTAACACTGGAAGTTTAAAGAAAAAAGGATAACATCTTCTGTATATTACCCATGAGACATCAGCAGGAAGGTATGCTATCCCATAAAAACAGTCAAAGTAGTATAGCAGCCAGCTAGGAAAATAGAATAAAATGTTTAATATTTTAAAAGTCAACACCAGTTCTAAACAGACAATGTACAGATTGAGGTGTTGTATTTTGACCATACATCCAATTAGCAAGTTTTTTTGTTTGTTTGTTTGTTTTATGAATGTATCTGTGCTGGCAGGTGGTGGCCTGCAGTGACTGTCAGAAGGCATTATTGCTGTGGTGTATCTGGTGTATCTCACATCACCAGGTAATTGTTCTTTCCAGGCCCAAAGGCCGTAAGTGTGAAACCAAGATGCTGCCAGGCCTCTCCTGCCCCTGGGCCGCAGGAAAGGTCCTTCCTGGCTTCTTCAGCTCTCATTGACTGCTGCGGGTCACAGCTGTGGCCACCTCTCTTGGCTCTGCCTCCTTCTGTAGCCCACCCTGTCTTTGTCCCATCTCCCGGAGAGTCCTGTGAGCCCGCAGATGTTTCGATGTAGTCCTGCCACATAATCTAGCATGATGCCTCATCTCTGGACCACTAATTATATGTACAGATGCTTTGTCCAAATTCAGTCACGTGTACAGTTTCAGAAAAGCAGGTGTATCTTGGAGGGTGGCACCCCCTAACCCACACAGGCTACCCTCAAACCCCAAAATACTGATACCCATTCTGTGTGTGAAATGTATTGACCCTATCCCAACACACCCTGAAGTCTCAACCCATTCCAGCATTAACAAGCTTAAAATTTCATCTCAGTTTCATGGTCTGAATTATCTGTGTTGCTGAGATTCTGGGTACAATTTATCCAGGGACAAAATCCCTCACCATCTGTAGACTTATAAAAAAGCTTTCTACTTCTAAAATACAGTCAGGGAATAGATATAGGATAGTCATTCTCATCCCAAAATGCAGAAATTGGCAGGCATAGGGGGCCACAAGTCCTCGGCAAGTTATTTTTAACATCGTGGGTAACAGGATGGAAGTTCCTCAGAACTCTAGAAATAGCAGTGCCGGATAAGCCAGCTGTCCACCCCCAAGCACATAGCCCGAGGAAGTGGAGGCAGCAGACCAAAAGCTGCCTGTGCTGGGGTGCACACAGCGCCTGTGGAGAAACTGAGCCGCGGAGTCCCCAGATCAGTGGTGGCGAACCCAAGGGCACCTGCGCCAGAGTGGGCGTTTGCATTGTTGAAAGCCCTAAAAGGTTCATTGTCACTGTTCTGGATGAATGAGTGGAAGGTGACGATGTGGTACAGCACACAGTGGGAGGTTACTCGGGGACAAAATGATAGACCGGGCAGTCCTACTGTCCTCAGCAGCAGGAGCGGAACCGGAGAATGCGATCAAAAGTAAAATCATCGGGCAAGAAATACAGCCTCCCGTGTTTACCCAGGCCTGGGAGCTGAAGGAGAGGTCTACGACAATTAGGGCACAAAGCAATGGTGAAAGGAGGCCACACAGGTAGCAGGGAAGAGGGGCGTGGAGAAGGTTTGTTCCAGTGTGGCCTCCACTACCCTAAGTGCTTCACATGGTCACTCTGAGGGGCAGGGTGCAGTGTGGACACTCACCTGCGACACAGGGCCGGGCTTTATGCTGAGAGGCTGGTGGCCATGGCTGCACTGAAGACCAGCTCAGCTGGAGGACGTCAGCCCTTCCTCTGAGCCTCGCTGGCTTCTGCTCACTTCCTCCACTGTTACCTGAGCTCTGGTCATGTGGGCGTTATTGAGCTGTCCTACGCCAGCATACACATTGCATGGGTGCATCTCAGCTGGATATGTCACCCTGATTTGAAGGCTTCCCTATTTACGAATGCTAATCCAAATATAATTCTCTTCATACCGATAGCAATGCAACTTTACATTAAATTTTCCTGTTGCTGAATGCTTATCAACCCTAAGATTTATGCTTGAAGCATTTTCTGTGCTTACGGTCTAGAACTGTGAGCTTTTGTATTATAAATGGTATCGTGTTTTAAGAGAGCAAGTCTACCATCCAAAAATGAATGATCTAGACAAAATCTGGAAACTGAGTGTAAGTAATGCATGATGTTGAATAACACATGGAAGATAAGAGAAAATGTCTCATTTTTAGGGCTATCTTTTTAGACTAGATTAAGACATCTTTAAAGTTTTCATGCTTTTTCTCGTAGTAGCTTTGTATCTTGTTTGCATTTATACCTTCATTAATTAGAATTATCACATCACTACCTCATCTTCTTAACAGAAAATGAATTTCTTACATTGTTGCTGATTTTCCAGGCTCTTAGAAATGTACTTGTAAAGAAATATATTTTGTGCCTCAGATAAGGGCTTCTTTAGATGTTTGAAAAGTTCCCCTTTGCTTTGTAGACATGATTGTACTGTTTAATTACTGAGGCAGCAAACTGTCATTTTTCTGTTGCTGATTCAACATCTGAAGTGTGAGAAGCCTATATTTAGTTAACTGCAATTATTGAAAATACCCATTCCTCTTGGGATACTGAATTTATCATTTTGAGAAGTGAGTTCAATGTATACGTGAATAAAAAGTACATTCTCTATCCCCTGCCATACTTTCACAAATCTTATGGGGTCTAATTCGCTGATGCAATTTTTTCCTCCATACAATTCAGATTGTTAAATCCTTGCTTGAGTTGAGATATTGGTCCCTGTGTCGGAATGCCCAAGGCAGTCAACAGAAAAAGGGGCCTCATTATTGCAGAAGTTGCGCTCAGTGGTTGATCAGCCTTGCTCCTTTGGACCCCTGAGGTAGAACTCCTGGTGGGAGCTCATGGCACAGTGAATCTTCTCCCCTCATGGCAAATGGGAGGCAAAAAAAGAAACAGGAAGGGGGTCCTGGGTTTCAGTACGCCTGCCAAGGTCACTAACTTCCTCTGACACCGCCCTTCTTTCTGAAAGTTCCCGAAGGTTCCATAGCCTCCCAGTAGCAGGCAACCAAATTTCTAACACAGGGCTTTAGAGGGACACTCCTGAAAGAAAAGCATGTAGATAGATTAATTAAGTTAATTATAGCACTGTAAAGGCTTAGTGTAGATTGGGGCAGTGCTGCTTTAATCTGAAGACCAGGACTCATGAAGTGGAGACAGAGCTCTGGAGACCCCTACACCCTGAAGTCTGGCTGGGTGTTGACGCTGGAGCTACCTTGTTGTGTATGAGCTCTGGTGTGCTAACATCAACCTGTTATCTTTGATTTCTCGCCTCTTGTTTATGAGTTCTCACCGGACCTTGAACCTGGTTATTTCTGAAATTCTTACCATGTGCTAGAAAAATCTAGGAAGGACTGATGTCATAGACTCTCCCCTCCTTGTCCTTTTCCTGTGACTGCCTCTCCTAACTCATAATTTGTGCTTAGCTATTGCTCAATGAGTCCCCATGTCTCACATGTTAGGGGAGAGAAGCATGGTGACCTCTGTCCCCCCTGGACTCTGATAACCTGCGCTGCTCTGTGCCCAGCCTGACATCTTTAGATCTGCCTCTGAAATGGATTACCACGCTGGAATTTTAGGAGGAAGTCTCTTGTCACATTAATCAGCTTTTCTTTGGCTTCAGCAGGAAGCAAACAGCTGAAAGGATAGGAGGAAGAAAGAAAGCCTTCTAGTTTTAAAAATAGACACTAGGTTTCTGGTATTTTTGCCTTCAGCTAGCTTTTGGAGTTGCAGCAGGTAGACACATCCTCGATTGTAGTCTGGGCTGCACTCACTGTATATCTGGTAGCTACTGAGTCAGCCTCTTGGCTTCTTTTTGCAAAGCTTTAACCCTCCCTTAATTCTGGGAAAGTGTCCCAAACGGTGGGAGTCATACCCGTGGCCAGAGGTGGAGCACCTGTTGGGGGGAGCACAAGGGCGTACGGAGGGTAAGCGCGTGATGTAACATCTTGAAGAAGTCTTGGCATCAATAAATAAATGGAACTAGTTTCAGCTTATTTTTTTGCCAGAATTATGTTAGAAAAAACCTGATTCATTTTATGATTTTATGCAACTCAGAAGTAATTACCAGATCCATAATTCTGTAAGTAGCAGATTTTTAATACCTAGATTATTAGAATCCACTAGATTTATTATCTAGAAACCAGCCTTTGAAGTTAAAAGGATGCACTTGGTAGTGTTGTTGATACCCTTTCAATCTTGTTTATTGTCTTCTTTGCATATAAACCTGTATGAGAAAAGTAAGCTTCCGCAGAAATTCTGGGAGCTTTATAAATTACTGTATCTCTCTGCTCAACCATGTGATAGTTCAATTCTGCTTCTGTATTAAAATTAGAGGAAATTTGGGCTGGGGAATAGCTCGGTTTTAAAATACTAAAATGTTTAAAATGCCAGAGGCCCTAGGTTCCATCCCCAGCTCACGTACAATTAAGAGGTTTCATCTTAATCTTTATTTGTACCGAGCTTTGGATGTGATTTTAGAACCATTCTGTTTACACATTATAGTTTGGCTTCTGAACATGGTATGCCTGCTTAGAATACTACTTGATATGTTAGTATCCAAAAACATGATAGATATTGTCATTAGTATTATTTGCAATGAGGTATCTGATAATGGTTGGATCCATATTTTAAATTTTATTTCTCTTTTGAACTGACAAATAGAAGCGGAAGATGTACATATGGCATACGACATGGCGTTTCAGAAGGTCAGCACGCCACAAGGCTGGCAGTCAAGCCTACTCTTCGGCCCCGGGTGATTTTCAAGTGCACAGTGCATTGCTCTTAGGTGCAGTTCCCAGCATGCTGCGCGGTGCCTCTCCTGGACTTATTCCTCCGTCTCACCGAAATGCCAGCTCTACATTTATTGCTTTTCATAATGAACCAGTTTTAGAGGCGTTGGGTAGTTTAGGTGAGGTTCCAGAGGCCCTTGTATCGGAGAACACGTAAAGGAACTTCCCACAGCCCGGATCCCTCGCTCCTGGACGAAAATAGTGACTGAAGATTCCAGTGGAGCCCTTGGGGCCAGGTGCGGTGTCACACTGTGGTTCCAGCACTCTGGAGGCTGGGGCAGGAGCTTTGCTCAAGTCCTGGGTTTGGGATCTGGTCAGGCAGTATTGCAAGCCCCCGTCTCGAAAGAAACCAGCAGACACACTGGGGCTGGAGAGTGCTTCCGTAGCAGGACACTTCCCTAATAGGCAGGCCCTCGGTGCCCGTTCTGTGAAATCAAAAACAGAAAAACAAAATATTCCATTTCAAAATCCCTTTCATGTCTCTGGCAAGCTAGACGTACTGAGGACTGATAGAACACATGCAGGTGGTTGTTTTCTTTCTTGGCTTTACCAAAACTGAGAAGCATTTATGAGATGTAAGAAACAAAATTACCCCCCGCTCCCCCCTGCACCAGAGCAGAGAATCCGTGTGCACAGTTAGCCTATGGACCGCCCTATCCTCTCCTGGGTCCGCAGTGCTGGGCTCTGCCTTGCACCTCCCGTGAGCCACCTGTGCAGCGGAGCCTCAGCAGGAGGTGCTGCTTTGTCCTGGCTCCTCGCTGTGGTGCTTCCTGTCTGCCCTGGCCCGTTTGCAGCCTGGAGCGCTCCAGCAGCTCAGCGGCATGTGCTTCTGCTTGGGGCATGTGGACCGTAGCTGATGAGGCCACCATGCTTGTTTTGAGTAATACATATTCAGTGTATTATAATTTATTTTTTTTCTGCCCCTGGGAGTGGCAGCCAGGGCAGCACACATGCTAGACAAGCAGGCCACCTCTCATCCACATCCCTGGTGCCACGCTACCTGTTTTATATGTGATAGCCAAGCAAGAACCTGGTTGACTTAATTTGTGCCCAACCAATTTTCCCAAGAGAATCTTTTCAGGCAGGGAGTGGTCACCCCAGCCCAGGTCAGCTCACGCTGCTTTTTGAGCTATGTGTGCAAGATTGCACTGGGCTTGTAATTTTTATACTGTTATTAAAGTCACGTGGCAGAGTGACCAAACGCCCACTTGAAATGAAAGAGATAAAGACATAGTTCAAAGTCCCTGGATTTAAAGGAACAGAATCTCAAAATATGTTTGCAGACACTGATGTATTTTCATTTGGAAAACTAGAAAAAGAAGATTGGGTCAAAACCGAAAAGCGAGTTTCATTATCTAGGTTCTCTTTTGCTCTCAGGGGTCTCAGCGCTCCCATGTATGTTCTTTTCTGTCTTCCTGCCAGGTATTCAAAACTGCTAACATGCAGTTGCTTGGTGAGCATTCTTTCTGTTCATGGTGGGCCCGAAAGCGCCATGAAGTTCAGCCCTTGTGTTGGAGAGCTCACCTGCCCCGAGTGGCGCTCTCCTCCTATGGCTTAGGCTCGGCCTCTTGCACTGATTAGAATCTACCCATTTAGCAACACATTAACTCGCTTTCCAGCCAGGTAGCGATGGCGGGTGGCATTCCTGGGGCACAGATGGGTTCTGCGTCCCACCCTAGGTTCAGGATAGTGGTCTTGAAGCAGTCAGCAGCGACTGGCTGCAAGGCCAGCAGACGCCTCCTCCTCTATCTTTTCCAGCCTGATGTACCAAACGGCAGATCCCATTTATTTGTGCACAACATTATAAACAACATCTGTGCCCGGGCTCTCCTGCCGAGCATGGAGCCGCTCAAATCGGCGAAGATTTACACCATAGTTTATCATTTTACCAGGTGATTTTCACAGCAGTCATAGAAGCTTGCACCAGGGGCGTGAGGTGTTGCTCAGGTGCGGCTCGGGGACTGGCACAGCAGTGTCTTGAAAGCTGCGTTCCTCTCCCAGCTCCAGTGCTGAATGGACACCCGCTGGACACTGGGTGGGACTTTGGATTTAGTTAGACGCACCCTGGAGGCACAACCTGGGACTGGTCTACACTGAAATGCACTCTGTGGGACAGAGGGGCAAAGCCAAGCAGATCTGTCATTTCTTGTGCACTCTGACTGTGCTGGCTGCCTCTCCAGATGTGGCAGTGGTGCTTTGCCTTGTGCTCACACAGGGGGCGACCCTAGAGCTCAGTGACAGGTGTGTGTCATTCTGCAGGACCCTGGAGCAGTGCCCTCATCCAGAGCAGGTGCGACGGAATCAGATCCCGCTGCTCTCTGTTGACTCCCATAGGTGCCATGTCACCTGGGGTGCAGTCAGGGCACACTGTCACTGCCACAAGGTGAAGGGAAAAGCGTGTATCTGCATTCTTTTATCTTTCTCTTCCAGCAAGACACATGTTTCCTTCATGCACAGGCAAGAAAATCACAAAGACCTGTGTTTGTCTCTCTGCAGAACTCTTTAGAATTAGCTTGTCATGAAATGTAAGACTAATGTGCAGTTGTAAAGTCTGCTGCCAGCTTTTTCCTCACTGGTGCCTGATGGCTAAGTAGATTGGGAGATGAAAGGGGTTATTAGAAAGTGATTACTGAATAGCTAGGTATGGCATTTTAAACAAGCCGCTCACATCCCGTGGTGAAACACTCGCTCTGGAGCCTTGTTTTGTATCATTCATATTTAAGATGTGATTTTGATTGTGGAGGAGTAATCAAGCACTAGGGTAATTTAAGAAAAAAATATACTGGCTGATATTTTCTTTCATTCCTTATTAAAATACATTAGAATTTAAATGAGGCATTCTCTAATGTGTGCAACTATTAGGTGCACCAGATATAAAAACCTAAAAACCGGTTGGCTTCAGTTCAGAGTTAAAACTCCTGTATTCTACTAAAAACTTATTTATCTCCTTTTAAAATTCAAGTAAAATCTGTTATTTTCAAAATGGCATCTATCAAAGAATGAATGGCTTAAAATTATAACTCTTAATACTGTCAGATCCAAAGGATGGGGTGGCTGTCTTGAAGAATATTAAAAGAACCAACAAAGATAAAATGCAACACATTAGCCTCTCTTCTTTCTGAGTTCTTCTCCTGGGAATTGTCAATCTATGTGGGTGGCTTGATGGTCACACAGCTGCCACCCAACAGCCCTGCCCACTGCAACTGTGAGACAGGGTGTAGGCTGCGTACAGGCTGCATCCCCTGGTGGCTGTCTTCTGGGCACCCTCTTGGCAGCTTGCTGCAGCTCTTGGCTTTCTATACGGGTTGTGTGTTTCTCCTTCTTTCTCCTGGTCCTGCCCACCTAACCAGCCATACCCATGACTATGTTTGGGGTGTTTCTCCTCTTGCTGTTGTCCTGACCCAGGCCCAGTATGCAGGGCCGAGACCATCTCCCTGGAGACCTCTGGGGAGGCTGGCTTCCTCTCTGTGGTCTAGCTCTGCCATGTAGAGTGGGTTGCTGTCTGCCGCCCAGGCTGGCCCCAGCTCTTCTCCTCACAGCTGGGGCTGTGGTCTCCCATGGGCAGACTTCACTGTGTGTGGCTCCAGGCCCTTCACTGAATTCCCATGAGGGAGACATGAAAGGGACCATGGCCCTTGTCCAGCTGCCCACCTTCTGCTCTTCTAGCTTGTGCACCCCAGTGATCCATGGTTGAACCCCATTCCAGCTTAGACTCCTATCCCGAGCAAACAGGTGCTCTCTCATCACAGTCCCTGACCTTGTTTCACAGTAATAAGCCAAAGGCTTGCTCCCGCTTCCAGTCCATCGCAAGAACCAACCGGCTGGAATTTCCTGATGCCACCACATGGCCCTTTGTGTCTGGAGACCCAGCCATGGCTTCTTCTTCACTGTCATCTGTCCTGGACTGCCAGCCCCGCCTCAGCCCCAGGGTAACAGCTTTAGATCATTGTTAGCTGTTTGAGTTGACCTTGGAAACAGGGTTGGTGTGGCTAAAGTGAATTGTTCTATTGCACCTGGTTTGAATTCTTTCACTTCATCCCATTGGGAGGAGAGCTGATCCTACCTCTTCCCCAAACCCCTCTCCTGCTTTCTATGAGCAATGAGTGGCCAGGACATGAGTTCTCGGGACTCATCTGCATTGGAAATGCCTGTGAAGCTGGGAGGGGAGTGTTTACAGACTTAGCCAAGACCTTTGAAAGAAGAAGGAGGGAGCTAGGATGGGAAGTGGGACTTCTGCAGCTCAGGGAAATGAGAAGTCACAAGGAACAGGAGAGGTAGAGGGTAAGCATGAGGCTCCTCTTGCCTGCTACCTGCCTTAGTGCCATGGGGCTGTCCTGAACAGGCCTGGGGCCAGCCCTGGGCTCAGGTGTCACGGGAGCCCACCGCAAGTCTTAGGGGAAGCTTTCCTTCTTCTCAGGTGGGCCCTGTACTGATATGCTAGGGATGGGGCCTGAGCCGCTAGGAGCTGCATCCCTAGCATTTAGGTCCCTGTGGGCCAAGACTAAGAGCTGCTCTGGAAGAGGGCTTAGAGGACCTGGCTAGGTTTTGATCAGGAAGAAAGCCCTGTTCACCGTCACTCCTTTCCCGGAGAAGAGTAGTGACTTGGGGAATTGTTGACATTTGAGAAAGAGATTATGTAATCAAATTAGCCTGCCTGAGCTATACTGAGTGGGCACAGATCTCCCAGTGACTGGTGAGGGCATTTATTTAAGAGTAGATTCCCCACACAGCTGCAGGAAGCAAGACAAGGCTGCACTGGCATGAGATGGACACATGCATCAGTAGACTGGAATGGAAAATGTGGAAATGAACCCATGTTACGTCGATGGCCAGTTCCTTTGCTACGATACCATCCAGACCATTCAATGGGGAAAGAATACTTTTCAAAACAATGCTCGGGTGACTGGATCACTGTATGCTAAGGACGAAAGCTTTGTCCCTACCTCACACCGCATACAAAACAATGGCTCAACGTGGAGCAGAGACCTAAATGTAAGAAGTAAAATTTAAAACTTATTAGAAACCGACAGCCCTAGATCTTTGTGAGCTTGGGTTAGGTGCTTTCAGAGTAGGCTATCAAAAGGACAGATGGAAGCTTGTACTGCGCCAACACCACTGACCCGTTCACTTTCTATGAACTGCTTCTGTGGCTTTTAAATGGTGACTTAAAGAGGTACTCTGAGGAAAGGCTGAGTCGACCACCCCTGACACATCCTCAGAGCCAAGCTTGTTCTGCCCTGCCTCTTTGATTGGTAGCAAGTCTGGCATAGGTACCCATCTCTTCCTCAAGGCCTGAAAGGGTACCAGGGCTGTTAGTCACTGGCTTCCCAGATCTTAAATATGCATAGCTGAGAGTGCTTTGGACCTGCAGTGCCAGCCTCGCATCTCTTTGCTGTCTTTTATCCATCTTGTATCAGTATTCTTCCATTTGGTTTTCTTAATTAGTCCCCAGCGTAGGGCAGGACAGTTGTGGAAGGTGGGATGTTTGCCCTGTCCTCTGCCCCCGTGGACCAAGTCCATGGGACCGCTGGGCTTCTGTAGTGTGGTTTTCTGGCCTGACGCTGCTGGTACCATTCAAGCCTCTGGTGGGTGGGAGCTCAGGTCTAAGCCAGGCACCTCCTGATACTCTGTGAGGTCTGCTACACTAGGCCCAGTCAAGACACTCACAGTGGAGATCTGACCACATTAATTGGCAAAATCTGTCAATCCGTCAACTCCTGGGCCTGCAGGGGAGAGCGGAGCCTGGCCACCTCTTCATCCTCAGCTGGGTGTGCCCCTGCCTGGCCCCGCCCAACGCACGCTTCCAATTTGTGCGCATGTCTACAGATTCCAGCACACTGCCTGGACCACAGAGCTTGTTTTCTGTTTTGGAAGACCAACTCTTTGCTAAGAATTAAACTTCAGGAAGGACAAAAGAAAAAACAAAAAACAAAAAAAAAAACCCTAACAATTCTTTTAGTTTTGGGTCTGGCTTTTACTGTTTATTGTATCAGTGGCCCATTACAGTTATTGTCTGTGGATTCTCATGAAAACTGTAATTTTCACCTGGCTTTGAATCATGTATCTTTAATTTATTTATATTATTATTGTGATTGTCGTCATTGTTCTGGTTTTTTGAGGCAGGATCTTGCTGTGAGTCCAGGCCATCCGTAAGCTCACAGTGTAGCCGAGGCTGGTGTCAAACACATATGATCCTCCTGCCTCAGCCTCTGAGGTCCTAGCATGACAAGTGTGTGCCACCACACCCAGCATGACTATGTGAAACTAAGCAAAGGCTAGCTAGCAGGTAAGCGCTCCGCGGACTATGGTTACTCGGCGTACTGAGGGGCCTAAAACCTCTTGTGAGCAATATTGAAGGAAGCACTCCCAGAAATACAAGTTTTCTTTTAGAAATAAAGAATCAGTGCAAGAAATGAGCTTTTTTTCTTTTCAGAAGTTCAGTAAGGAACTGGCTATAGGATTATCCTTACTTTGTGACATTATTTTTCTCAAGAAAATGATCCTAGAAAACAATACAAGCTATTTTTCTGAAAAAGAAACAATGGCACCAACAGCCTAAGGACATAGCTGCCTATGCCCTGTCCACTGTACCCCAGGCTTCCTCCAGGGTTAGACTAGTGGTGTGCCAAGGCGCCCCGAGGGCTGCAGGACCCCATGCCCTCTTTGCATTCATGCACTGTGGGGCAAGAGAAGGCCTGGACTTTCCCCAGGCACCATAAACTTAGCAGACAGAAGTTCATCTGGAGGGGAAGTCCCAGGCGGCCATTCATGAAGAACGCTGCAGACCACTCCTGAAGGGGTCGGGGGCACTGGACGGGAGCCCCAGAGGAGCGCTAGAAGGAATGCGGGTGCTTGAGCACCGCCTCAGGAAATAATGGACTGGTTTCTTGGCTTCCAGAATAACCATGACAAAATAGTCCACGTTGGCTTTCCATTTTTCCAATCAGAAAATTGAACTTTCCTCTGTCACCTTAGGCTCAATGCTCGAGAAGAGCAGCAGTGTGCTGTCTCTGGCCTCGGTGTGGAAACGCAGCGGGTCCTGCACCGAAACTGCTTTCAGGGAAGACAGCACAAAAGGCATTAATTTGTTAGGGAAGTCAGAAGATCACGCAGCCAAGAGGCAAAGCAACAAGTGTGTACCTGCACAAGTGTGTGCGGGCGTGTGTGCAGGCGTGCGTGGGCATGCATGTGTGTATTTGGAGCAATAGAAGTCATTCTAAGTAAAGTCAATCTTCTTCCTTCTTTCCCTTCCTTCTTTCCTTCCTTCCTTCCTTTTTTCTCTTTCTTCCTCTCTTACCCTTCTTTTTTTCTTCCTTCCCTCCTTCTTTCCCTCCTTCCTTCTTTCCTTCCTTTCACAGGAGGTCATAGAGATTGATCTCAGGGCCTTCACACTCTGCCACATCTCAGCTCCCTTTTTAAAAATTTGAGATAAGATCTCTTTAAGTCACTAAGTTGTCCAAGCTGGGCTTGAACCTGGAATCCTCCTGCCTCGGCCTCACAGAAGGCTGGGCTCAACGGTGTGCCTCCCCACACCCACTTCTTCTCCTCTGTAAGTCCTGTTCTCCCATCATAGGCCTTCCCGTCTCTGGAAACAGCCCTCGGCGCTGTGCTGCAGCCTCACGCCTACCAGCGCCACGTGTGCTCCCGTCAGGTTTCCCAAGACAGTGAACAGCATGGAGAACAGAGGCTCAGGAGGCTCCGAGCTGTGGAGATCGGACCCAAGACCTCAGGCACGCTGCGTGCACATTCGAGCACAGAGCGCCCCGCAAGCCCCAAATCTAGGTTTGAAATAAGAATTGACTTATCCATCACATACTCTTTTCAATTGAGGAAATCACTTTTAAACAAGTTGTTGATGAAACACAGCAGAATAATTACAGTGTAGCCCTCAATCTAACACAAAACCATTTGCGCAGATTGGTAAACAGCATCAAACAAAGACTATGGAATGGAAAAAGATTGTAAATGCAACACAGGAGGTCCTGGACATGTTGAAAGTTTTAAGTCCCGTCTATGCACTTGGTATTAACTCGAGAAATGGTTACCTATGGGTAAAACTAAAATTGCCTTTGGCTGCCTTTTCTTCCTGTCACTAATCACATTCCTTAAGGGAGTGAGTGGCCCGGTCCTCTCTTGCCTTGGGTAAAATATTAGATCCACGTTTCTAAGGCTGTTTCGGGTATCATGGCTTTATGAGGGTTACCAAAGGGCAAAGCACATTCCAAACCAATTTCTGACAGTTCTGAAAAACTCTGTGAAACCATTTTCCTCCTCCTATTCTATATAGTCTGAAATAAATCCAGGCCAGCCTCGCACGCAGGCTCATTCCGATTCACACGGCGTTCCTTGTCCGCTTCCTCTGTAGGGCGCATCGCAGTGTGCTGGTTCCAGGGCACAGATGCAGTCCCGGGTTCTGATGTGAGCCAGGCAGCAGTGTTGCCTATATCAGGATGAACGTTACACTTTGCAAATGTCACGGAGGCACGTGGGCCGGGCAGGGCCATGCCAGCCATGCACGGGAGCCAGGG
>PVKN010014481.1:0-19141 GCA_004027915.1 Capromys pilorides | reverse complement strand
GGGGAGATAGCTCAGTAGAATAAGAGCTTGCCTGGTAAGTGCAAGGGCCTGAGTTCAATCCCCACTTCCACAAAAAATAAATGGAAGGAAGGAAGGAAGGAAGGAAGGAAGGAAGGAAGGAAGAAAGGAAGGAAGGAAGGAAGGAGAAATCCATCTGTAGGGTAAGATCCTACCCTAGCAGAAACCCCTTGCCTTCCATCAGAGGCCAAGTCTTAGAATCCAGCCTAAGACTCCTCATTCTCATGTTGAAGCAAAGTTCAATGTTTTACCCCTGACGTCAAGCTCTTCTGCAATCAGGCCTCAGCCTAACCTTCCAGCTTCCTCCCTACTAGAACATTCCATTCAGGCTCACTGTTTCTCGCAATGATTGCTCGTTTTTTAAGACACCAGACTGCTTCTGGACACAGAAGCCAGCATGGATATGGTTAAATCTGTTGCATGCCCTTTGACATCTACCTTGAAGTTTGGAATAGAGCTAGGAAATTGCTCAATACGAATGTGGGTCTAGAACTCACAGGGGCTCACCCTTTAAGGAACTGCGAACAAGCTCTTTCCAGGGTCAAGAGGTTTTTCTTCTCCCTCCTGGCTTCCTAGGGCTCTCCCAGGTGAAGTGCCACTGTGCGCAGCCCAGACAGTTGTCCCGCTGTGGCCAGTGATGTTTAATTGGATTTTGAAAGAGGAGAGCACAACAGGGAGCTGATTGTCAGCCTTCTTACAAGGCCAAACAGCATAGGGGGTCCCCGCAGCAGCACCGCCCGGGCGAGGTCTTACACCCTATGACAGCTGCCTCTCCCCCACTGTAGGGCAGCGTGGGTTGAGGGGGCAGAGGGAATACAGCCGCGGAGCTTCCAGCAGCCTGTGTGCTACACTGTTTCATGCAACGGTGTTAGCCAGGAACTTTACTCTCTCAGGAGGCAACAAAGACTTCCCTGTTTAACCTATCCCTCCTCATAAGAAACTGCCCAAAGCCTTAATATATTACAACAATTTTATTTTTTAATACCCTCTCCTTCCCATGCTGCCCTTTCAGCCTCATTAAGCCTCTGCGGTAGGTGAGGGAAAGCATCTCCTCCAACATAGAAAGGAGGGCAGCGGATTTATTATGTGAGGACACGAGTTTGGCAAGGTTATGCAACTACTAAATAGTTAGGCTAGAACTAGAGATCAGTTGTCAGAGATCACTGATCAAACATAGATAAAAGCTGTTTCAAACATGATGCCTATACCATTCCAAGAGCTCATTCTAAATGTTATTCCTGGGAGAATAACGATCCCCTTGTTGTGGTGAGGCGTGCGGAACAGTCTATGCCAAAGGCTAATTAAAACTGAGATTCCCTCCTCCACCATCCACCTTGGATTGGCAGAGGCTTTACAGACAGTCTCAGAAAAGATCCAAAGAAGGGGCACAGAAAAATTTACAGGTCTTGGAGAGATCCGATAACCATGGATGCCGTTGGAGACAGACAGCGTGCCAGGCGGCCATGACCCCAGATGGCTCACTTCATCTTCAAGATGGGTAGGGAACTGGACGGTCAGAAATGCCATTAAAAGCGCAAAGCAATTCTTTCACATTTTTCTTGGGGAGATCTCGAACGTCTCCACAATGCATAGATTGTTCTCCTGCTGACATGGAAGGCTGCCTGGCCCTCGTCCCCATTTTGAAAGGGGGATGTCCTCCTGAAACAGAGGACAACATGCGTCCTTCCAGCCTTGCCTATGAACAAGTTTTTCAATTTTATGCAAGTAGGAGCCCCACAACGCTGAGAGAGCATGGAGAGCAACTATAAGCCCATAAGAAAACTGGGCTACGTGGAATCAAGAAGGCAGCACACTGAAGTTAGGGTTCTTACACAACAACTAAGCCAAGCCAGCCAAAGACTCTGTTCCTTCTCGGAGAGCTTTGTGTACCCAAAGCACTTGGAGTCCAAAATGCTTTTTGTTAAACGGAGCTCCTATAAATTCAGGATGATAAGAGAATACAAAAGTCCCTCCTGGAGCAAGAAGAACTTAAAATTTAAATATTCTCAAGAATAAGTCAAGAGACATCATATTTCAAAAGGACAGAATGGAGATATTTCTACTCTCATTGTCCTCCTAGAAACTGTTCTAAAAATAGTAAGGGGAAGAAATGAAAACACAAAATCCTGATGAAAACCTAAACTATAATTCATGAAAACCAAAGTACATGAAGACAAGTAAAGGACTTGACCAAATATGTGAAGGTAAAAGTTTGTAACTCTAACATATTCCAGCAGGAGGCAAACCAAGGTACCACCCCTCCCCTCAGAAAGAACAGAAAGTTGGAGGAATTGTGCCTCTGGGTACTGTACAAGCAGTGCTTGTGGTTCTAGTCCGGTAAGAGTGCAATAGTTTCAGAAAATTATTTCTCCCAAAGATAAAAAAAGTTACAAAATCGGGAATAAAAAATATTTAAATTCTACAAATCATTGCAAACAGATCAAAACAAGGCAACCCAAATACGTGATGTACATGCAGTCCTAGCTCTAAGAAAAGCCAACACAAGAGGACTGAGAAAATGCAGGCCTAATGGCAAGACCCTATTTCACAACTTCAAAAATGTAAATGAGGTGGAGATAGAGTGCAGTGATATAGTGCCCCTGGGTCTGATCCCCAAGAAACCCCTCCTAAAAAGGCAAAACTGGAGCCACATTTGTCTGTCAAAGATGAGAGCCAGGTACAGTGGTGTGTGCCTATGATCCTGGCTATTTCTTTGGCTGGAGGACTGATTATAGATTTGAGCCCCACATGGGCAACTTAGGGAGACCCTGTATCAAGCTTTGAAATTATTTTTAGAAAAGGTTGGAGATATAACTTAATAAGAAAGCTCTGTGCTTAATCTTCAGTACAGAAAGAGAGAGGGACAAGGAGAAAGAGGAAAGGAGGAAGGTAGAGCAGCAGAGATTGGACGTTTGCAATACTTGTGCCAGAGGGTACGCCCCTACCAGCACAGCGTGGGTGGACAATAAGGTCTTACTGCCTTTGGGGATTAAAAGGACAGAGTTTGGACTAGCAAAGAGCCTGGAAATTGTAAGGAAATTCCTCTCCAAAAGAGGAATCCACACACAATTTGATCCTTAATATTCAGAATATAAGCTTAACCAAAGTCCTGGTTCACATGATGCTATTACTTGAGTAGGGAAACTCTAGAAGATCCAACAGTCAGCACTAGATGAAGGATTTTAGTGGAGATTTTCACAGCTGCCACGTTAGAGGAGAGAGCTGGGAGCTAAGTTAACTGATTTCATGGGTGAAACCATGGTTTCATCCTTCATGGATGAAAATAACCAACCCATCATCTGTTCAACTTACCCTTCATGATGTCCTGCTTACAACCAAGTTACTAGATACAAAGAACAGAAATATGTGATGGGTAGTCAAGGGCTAAAGAAATTAGCTAAAAAAAAAATCCCAAGGTGACACTTAGGTTGAAATTAGTGAACAAAAATTTTCATTATAAATATATCCAATGACTTAAATGAAAATCCAGGCCTAGGAAAGAATTGATAAAAACACTAAACAGATGCATTGAAACTATAAAAGAATTGAAAATGTAAAAGAATTAAAGGCTATAACAGAAATAAAAAATTAACTATATGGGCTTAAGAAAAAAATGGGGATGACAGAATTTAAAAATTGATTGATATTAATCTATCTAATTGAAAATAGAGAAAAAGAACCAGAGCAAAAAAATAAAAAATAAAAAATTTCTCAGATTCATAGTTAAAAGTCCAGTGAAGTCCCAAACAAAGAAAAGAGAGAAAGAGTGAGGTGAAAATAATATGTGAAGAAATCATGTTCAGAATTTCTCCAACTTCAGTGGAAAACATGCAAGAAGCTCAGGGAGGTACAAATAGGAAAAATGCAAGGAAAAACCACACTTAGGCACATGGTGATCCAGTTGTTCAAAGTCAAATATAAAATGTAGAACACTGCCTAAGAAGATGACATGTCACACACAGACCGGAGAGCAAGAAACAGATGACAGATGACTGCTCTTGACTGAAAAACTAAGGCTAGAAGACAATGGAGCAGTATTTTAAAATGCTAAAGGACAGAGTGCCTGCTTAGGCAGACACAGGGACCGGGGTTCGATCCCCTACCTGCTATGCCACCATGCCCTCCCCCCCCCCAGAGGTGGGCAATGGGCGTGGTGGCATGCACCTGTAATCCCAGCACCTGGGAGGCTGAACACAGGAGAATCACTACAAGTCCATTCTGTGTAGTGAGCCCCTGTAGATCCTATACTAATACATAAAAAATAAAATAAAATGCTGAAGGACAACAATCATCCAACTCAGATTTCTATATTCTGCAAAACAAGAAACTAAACAAAATCATTTTCAAATAAATAAAACTTGAAGAATTGCAAACTCACTAAAAGAAGGACAAAATGAAGTTCTTCAGACTGAAGAGAAGTTCTTCCAACATCAGATGGAAAACTCAATCTATAAGAGTGAAAGTTCCAGAAATATGAAATATGTACATAAATGTAGAATACTATACTTTTTTTCTTTTTTCCCTCAATTTCTTTAATAGATCTGACTCTTTAAAGCTAACAAAATTTTTGTGCTTATAATGTACAAAGATACATGAAAATAATAGCAAAATAACAGGAAGAGAATCAAAAGAGTGTATGCTCACTCACTCTCTCTCTCCCTCCCCTCCCCCAATGTGTGTGTGTGTGTGTGTGTGTGTGTGTGTGTGTGTGTGTGTGTATGTGTACGCATTAAGAAATTACACCCAGGGTCTTTGTCCTGAACAACATCCCCAGACCTTTATTTTTTTTTTTATTTTAAAGCAAGTTCTCATTAAGTCACTGAATTTTATAGTTAATATATACATTTTGATGTATGTACATTTTGCCTTTGAAAAAAAAAGGAAGAATAAGAGGAGGCAGCAATAGGGGAGGAAGAAGGAGGAGGAAAAAAAGAAGAAAGAAGAGAAGCAGGGAGAAGAAGAGAGGAGAGACAAAGAGAAGGAGGAGGAGGGGAGGGGAGGAGAGGAGAGAGGAGGGACAGAACAAAGCTGTGGTGATGGGGGAAGATCAAAGTGGAGAATTGTTTGAAAATCTATATAGAGAACAGCAGTACATTTCAGGCTCCATTCCCATCCCACCCAGCATGACCAATTAATTCACTGTTCCCACTGTCATGCTGGAAGGAGCAAAAAGGCATAGCCTCCAAAGAAATGAGGACTATGCCACCATTAGAGGACTCCAGTTCAAGACTAAGAATAATGAGATTGTGAAAGTAAGACTGAGAAATTAAGTAAAAGTCTATATTGAATGTGAAACTCCCTACGGAGCTTCAGGACAACAGCAAAGACCCATTTGTACTTCCAAGGCAGGAGTCCAAAGCTCTGCTTTCTGAAGAAGCTAAACTACACTAGAGTAAAATCTTAGAGATATTGGTCCTTCAGGGTCTCCAATAAAGTAGGTCATTCTGTTTTTCTGCTGAGAGGCCCATTATTTTCCATCCTTTTTTTTATTGTTTGATAGAGGGTCACATTACACAGTTCACGTCATAGTGATCCTCCTGTCTCAGCCTCCAAAGCACTGGGATTGCAGACGTGCGTCACTACTACCATGTCCAGTTCCAGGGCTAGCAGGGCATACCAGGAATCAAACTCAGGACCTTGCACTTGCTTGCTAGGCAAGTGCTTATGCCTCTGAGCTATACCCCCAGCCCGAAAGGGGCATTATTAAAAGCTACATATAAAAACTGAGTTTTATTGAACATTTCAACATTTCATCCTTAACAATAAACAGACATTTAAAGAAAGTATTCTAAAGGAACTTCAGAGAACAAATGAAATGTATCCAGTGCAAGAAGAAAAGCCTCTTTAATAATTATGAAAAGGTAAAGAAATATTGCACTAAGAAAATAAGAATAGAATGATATAACAGTTAAAAAATCATAGAGTGACTGCTTTAAGAAAATTAAATATAATAGAGGTAAAATTAAAATTTTATTTGAAAGATTTTTAACTTGAAAATTGAACTGGAGAACAAAAAAACCAGGCTGGGGATGTAGCTCAGTGGCACAGAATCTACCTGGCAAACCCAACGTTGAGAGTTTGATTCCTGCTGCCAATAATCATAATCATAATAATAGAACTTCTCATATTCTACTGGTGAGAATATGAGAGGAAGAAAAGTAATAATTCAGTCCATAGTCCCAACACCTAAGAAACAGGATTCCAAAAGGAGAAGACAGAGGGCTGGCCAAATAGCTCAGTGGATTAAAGCACAAGCAAGCAGTGCACAGGGGTCAGGGAGTTCAATCCCCAGGCCTGTCATGCCGGCCTCACCCCCAGGGCACTCTGAGATGGCAACAGAGACTGGGCATGGTGGCGCACGCACCTGTAATCCCAGCTCTTGGGAGGCTGTGAACAGGCAGATCACTATGAGTCTAATCTACTAGTGAGACCCTGAACACCCTGTAGGCCCTTCCCTAAAATACAAAGAAAAACAGAAAGAGAGAGAGAGAAGACAAAGGGAATTATTAAAGAAATAATACCCAAAAGGCCCAAGGTTTGAAATCCATGGAGCCTCCAGGTAGAAAGGCCCACCTGGGCTGTGTCTGACTCCACGGATGATGTGCGTCTCAGTGACGCAGGGTGTGTGGCACACAGGAATCCAGCCAGGGAAGCAGAAGGGGCCGAAACCCCCAGCTGTGCTCACTACACATTGCACCCTGAGGCACCAGCCCCAAAGAAGTGGATGATAGCCTTTCTCTAATTGGGCCGCTCTCTACCCAAGAACACACCTTTATATAATTTGACTAAATTCATATGCAGATCTTGTATCCACAGTCTCTCTCACCCCTGGCATGTGTGTATATGAAATCCCCCAAAAATCTGAACTTTTTTGAGCGATGACATGATGCTATAAATGGAAAATTACAAGTTCCACACCTGACCTCATATTATGGGTTACAGTCAAAACACTAGTGCATTAAAAATATTGTATAAAATTGCCTTCGGGGTATGTGTGTAAGGCGTATATGAAACATGCATATGTTTTTTCTCTAGAGTTTGGTCCCACCCCCAACATATTTCATTATGCATAGCTAAATGCCCCAAAGCATAAGGGATACTACACACACACACACGTGCACACATATATGCACACATGCACACACACGCACACACACATGCACACACACACAATATGTAAGGGTATAGGGGCCCAGTTAAAAGAATTAAGAAGTGCTTACTTCTGAGGAATAGACTACTATGTGTGCTTGGTGGAAACTATAGCTTTTGTAAGCCTTTTACCATAATTTAACTTTTTAATGCATGTTCGCTTATCATTGTTTTAAAAAAAATAAAGAGCTTTAAAGAATAACAGAACATTCTTTTCTCTGCAACCTTCAACAAAGAAAATCATGGCCCCGCTTTGCATAAACACCACACATTCCACTGCCTACCTGGTATAAATCACTGTCATATGCTATTACTAGGGGATAAGAGACATTTGTACACAGAGTCCTAGACCTTGAAACACTTGTAATTCGATAAAGAGAAAGACTACAGAAATTCAGAAGATAAAAAGGATAGATCACCCTGATTTACTCAGATAAGCAGCACAGATAGCCACTGTTGAAAAATTAACTGTAAGCTCTACAGACAGAGACTGAGAAGACTCTGCCAAGGAAGACAGGGGTCCTTATCTTGGAAAGAGAGATAGGAACTAGTGTCCCAGTCTTATTTTTCCTTGCATACTTACATTCTTTGGGACCACAGGTATCTGAGCTCCATGCTTACTCTACCAACTCTCCAAGTATTCTAACATACTCCTTCCCACGTCCAGGTCAGCCACCTAGCCTCGGCCACCACGCCACAGCAATCATGACAAGAGTCACATGTATAAAGGCCCGTGCCAATCACAAAACTCATTGGCTTCATCCTTATACCTGATGACACACACAAGAAATTATTGCACCTATGGTACAAAAAAAAAAGAAATCGGTAAGTGCAGATTAAGTGAATCTCTTTATAGCTCACAACAAGTAAATAAAATCGGGGTAAAAGTATCAATCTTGTGACTCCTGTGTTAATAAATAAACTACATCCATCCAAAACACAAGTATTTAGCATAAGTCTATGTATGCTGGCTTGGTGTCCCTAAAATCAAAACTCTCCCTATCTCCAAAAGAGAAAGGAAGAGAGAGAGAGAGAGAGAGAGAGAGAGAGAGAGAGAGAGAGCGCCATAAATCTGTAAACTAAGAGGAAAGTAAATGTCTATGCAGACTCTCCTTACTCTTAAAAACTAAACCATACAATTGGATATAAGGAAAACAGTCTATTTGGAAATCAACAACAATGCCTCTGCAATGTGTCTATTTTCTGGTTATGTTCCCTGCTGTCTAACCACTTTTACAAATGCAAACACCAAAAATTTTCAAATCTATTCTGCATCACTGATCTGTTGACCTCTTTATAAACTATCACTCAGCATCTCCTAACAAGTTGTCTACATGTACCACAGTCCGCTCAGTTTGACTAGCACTAGCTCTTTGATCTGGAACCCCCTACTTTTCTTTCCATTTGTAACATGAGACCTTGAGTCTATTCCTTCAGGTATATGCTGAATCAGACCCAGCCCTGTGTCTGATGCCACATGGAAGAACTTGAAGTACAGTTGCATAGAATGCAGCAAAACCAAGCAACCTACCTCCCTTCATGAAGCAAGCCTAGACCTTCTCTCTCTCTCTCTCTCTCTCTCTCTCTCTCTCTCTCTCTCTCTCTCTCTCTCTTTCTGTTTTTCTAAATTTAAACTAACATTCTGGGCCAACCAGATAGCTCAGCAGACTAAAGCACCTGCTTAGGCAGACACAGGGACCAGGGTTTGATCCTCAGCATACCGTGCTGGCCCAGCCCCCTGAAGCACTGAGGTGGTGACTGAGACTGGGAGTGGTGGTGCGTGCCTCTAATCCCCGTGCTTGGGAGGCTGAAAACAGAAGGATCACTATGAGTCTGATCTGTGTAGTGAGACCCTATAGACCCTGTACTAAATATATAAAAATAAACAAATACAAAATAAACTCTTAACTTTCTATTGTCTGAATATACATGTTCAAGTATCCCAACTACAGCTACAATTCTGTATCACCTAGAATTTCAGTGCACTTTCTCATCCCCCCTACCCTACTTTTCTTATTCTCTCTGGATACTGTGTCCCATTTTTATAATGGCTTGCTTGGAAATCCCCACAACACTCCTGACCCTTTTTTTTTTTTTTCCTCTACTGTTCTACACCCCAGACCCAACCTCATCCCAGAATGGCTGTGTTCATACATCTTCCTTCTTCGCCATGTCTGCCCCTGAATAACTGAAGAAACTCCACAGACTTGCAGAATGGTTTCCATGTCAGTTCGTGATCTGCTTCTCGAAGCTATTTCTCTTCTCCGTCACTTGTCTCCTCCACGCTAAGTCTCCCCCGCTTGTTACTGGGTTATTCCAACGGCAGCATGTTTGAAAACTCTAGGGCTGTCTACCCCCAAAACAAGCAACAAACTCTTTTCTCAGCACAATATACTTGTGAGGCTTCTGTTTTTCTGAGCGCATGTTTGCAGCTCACAGGGATTGCTCCCGTGGGGAGTGGGTCAAGCACAGAACACGGATTCACCCTTCTCTGCATCCTCCTCCTCTGTCCCTGCCCTTCCATACTTTTCCATTTTATCTCCCTGTTTCCTACAATCTACTTTTTATTTTACTTTTCAATTTATTTACTTTACTAGTGCATATTTGTCATACATATATTTGTCACATTCATCATTTATACCTGGACATAATATATCTAAATTCTTTTTCTCCATCACCCTCCTTTCTCTTGCTCTCCTTTTTTTTTTTTTTTCTTTTCATGTATTTAGTACAGGGTCTTTGGGGTCTCACTACGCAGATTGGACTCATGGTGAGTCTGCTATTTTCAGCCTCCCGAGTGCTGGGATTGCAGGCGTGCACCATGACGCTCAGTCTCAGTTAGTCTCAGCACGCTCCAGGAGTGGGGCTGGCACAGCACACCGGGGATCGCACCCAACGGCTGCGCTCTGCCTAAGCGGGTGCTTTAATCCTCGGAGCTACCTGGCGGGCCCATTCTTCTACCTTTCTCTTCCAGCACATTTATAAAAGCTTTGTTTCTATTTCTTCCCTGTCATTCTTTTCTTAAATCCCTTTCCTGTCCCTTACCCCTCCCACATTCCCCTCCCCACCCAAATATGTTTTTCCCACTAACCAATATTTCTCCTCCATTTGGCTCCTTACTTAGCCTTTCAGTTTCTTACATAAGAGAAACAATATGTTATTTAAATTCCTGTGTCTGATGTATTTCACTTAAAATGACAGTTTCGAGATGCACCCCGTTTACCTGCACATAACTCAAGTGTGTCCTTCTGTATAGAAAAGTAGTTCTCCATCATATGTAAATACCAAATTCTCTTTATCTTCATCTGACAAACAACACGCTATTTTTTTTATTTTATTTATTTATTTATTTATTTATTTATTTATTTATTTATTTATTTATTTTATGGCCGGCTCAGCCTGCCCTGGGTGTGGGGCTGGCACAGCATGTGGTACTGAGGATCAAACCGTGGTCCCTAAAGTTGCCTAAGCTTGCCTAAGCAGGCGCTTTAGACCACTGAGCCACCTTGCCAAACGTACTATTTTTAAAAATGAATAAGAACAAAAGTCACTTGAAAGCACATAGTAGTGCAATCCTGTCATGTTTTTCTGCACACTCTGGCATCTGTAAAGTTGCTCTACACGTTTTTATTTTCATCCATCAACCCACTCCAAGGTAAGTTCTGTACCAAACACTGGGCTTACTCAAAAATTTTGTTGTTTTTCTATTATCTAACTGCATGAGCATCTCTCTCCTTTTCAGAATATTTTCCTTCTTCTATTAAAGACAGCACTCTCACCTGATTTATCCATCTCTTCACCCAAATCTCCTTCCTACTTACACTGTTTTAAGCATTCTCACCACAGCTGCAGCTGAAATTGATGGGTGATCCCTGACACATATTTCTCCTCCTCCTATAGCAAAGGAAAAGTTTAGCTGGTTACATTCCTACCTGGAAGAGAACTGCATCTCCCAGCCTTTCTTGCAGTCAGGGAGGACCAAGGCACTAAGTTCTATCAGTAAAAGACAACTGAAAGTTACATGAAACACATGGGAAGTGCCTTTAACTAAAGGTGGTATGTGGCCTTCTTTCCTTTTCTCCAGTTATAATGTTGATGATACAACACACAGGCTAGAGTTGCCTTTCTGAACCATGAACTGGAATTATTTGGCGACAACTTTTATGTGCCGAGCTGAAGCAGTGGAAGGCACATAAGTTCCTGATGGTTAAAAAGCTACCATATTCGCCCTGAATCATCAACCCAGACTTTCATAATAGAAAGTTCTAGAAAAAGGGATGTCACATGACTTTTACTTTAAGATTTCTGTTATGCACAAGTACTGTACAAACTAATATATTTCCTTTCTTTGAGTAGCACCTATACACTAGGAGCTGCCACACATATATTTGTAGTCCAGACTTCTCTTCTGAGTCTAAATATGTGTCCTTCATCATCTACTTGATCATTCCAATGTGATGCTAGAACACCAAACTGGTAGAAATCTTTAAGTTCTGGAAGCAACATGTTCCATGTCAGAGACCACTGCTCAAACTCATTTAATAACATAGAAGCCTGCTAATCGTAAGTGGCTCCAGGGGAGGAAACAGCTATAAGTCCACGCGCTTAGCTATGAAGCTTTTGTAGGATGACGGCAGCCTGCTTTAAGAATATAGGTAGACTTAGCAGTCTAAAGCACCTGCTTAGGCAAGCTTAGGCAACCACAGGGACCGCGGTTCGATCCCTGGCACCACATGCTATGTCAGCCCCTCCCCCAGGGCAGGCTGAGCCAGCCATAACATAAATAAATAAAGTTTAAAAAAAAATAGGACGCCTGTAATCTCAGCACTTAGGAGGCTGAGGCAGGAGGATCAGTGCAAGTTCGAGACCAATCTGGGCTACAAAAGTGAGTGCAAGGCCAGCCTGAACTGCATAGCAAAACCCTGCCTCAAAAACACCAGAAGAAGAAGAAGAAGAAGAAGAAGAAGAAGAAGAAGAAGAAGAAGAAGAAGAAGAAGAAGAAGAAGAAGAAGAGGAAGAGGAAGAGGAAGAGGAAGAGGAAGAGGAAGAGGAAGAGGAAGAGGAAGAGGAAGAGGAAGAGAAAAGAAAGAACAAAAATATATATATATATATACACACATAGGGGCAGAGATGAATGGCTGGATGTTATGGGGGTGGGAGAGAAAGGCTGGGACTATCACAGGTGTGCACATATGGGGAAGGGTCATACAGACGGGTCTGAGGGAAGATGCATCTAGGTGAGATATTTGTGTCCAATATTCATGTCCACCAGATAGCATCTCCTATAGAAATAAATGGTGTGACCATGCTTTGAACTTTAGACACCCTCTGCATCGGCTATCCATCAGTGTTGAAACAATGGACTCCTAAGTGGAGCAGTCTGACTCAAGGAATGATAGGTATGATTTGAATCTCATTCACCAAGGCTGGTATTACTGCAACCACTGGCTGATGTCTAACCAGCTAACTACAGAGACCAAATCTGAGTGCCCAATACAGCATCATTCTTTGAGAAGACCAATCAGCAAGTGAATGATATTGGACCCCTTCCACCTGGGGGAAGCAATGTATCTATTAGGATTTGAGAATTTATCTTGTCTTTTATGCTTGCAAGGCTTTGGCCAGGCTATTCTCTGAAGATTGACAGAACATTCAGTCTATCTGCACAGGATTCTCATAGCATCATATTTGCAGCTGAAAGTACCACTTTATAGCAAAAGAAGTGACGTGTACAGCATGTGGCTGTGACATCCACTGACCCTCTCATTTTCTGCATCTTTCCAAAAGTTGCCAATGTGACAGAGTGGCAAAAGTCTGTTGAAAGTACAAGCTTAGATATGATACCAACAGAGTATGCGCACAATTCACACTTAAATTAATGACCATGATACTGCACTTGTGTCCCAGTAAGTAGAATGATGAGTGTAGGAACTGATATACAAAATGAACACTTCCGCCATAGTCTACACAAGACCCTGTAAACCTTAAGATTCAGATGGTACCCACTTGAGCTCCTTGTTCTAGAAGATCAACAGACAAGAGAAGGCATTACCATGCTGGCAGAGATCCCTGGTGCTTGGTAGCCAGGTGGCCCACCTAGAGGTGTACTCCCCTTGTCCAATGTTATGATCCATGGATAAGTACAACAGAGTAGCATCTTAGATAGCTCAACAATGATCAGAGATTCAAAATATATTTGTTATCTGTTACCAACGTCTATGCCAGTGGCTGTGTTGTCATGGGTAAGAAGAATTTATAAAGAACATAGAGGACTGGGGAGATAGCTTGGCCATCTAAGTGCCATGCCAGCCCCAAAACCAGGTGTGGTGGTGCATGCCTGTAATCCCAGCACTGGGGGGCTGAGACGGGGATCACCATGAGTCTGAGCTGCATAGCAAGACCCTGTACCAAATACATAAATAATTTTCTACACAGAAATTAGAGAAAGAATACATTGTCAGGAGGCTGGGGAGATAGCTCTTTGGGACAAGTGCCTGCCTGGCAAGTGCAAGATCGTGAGTTCAAACACCGGTCCAGCAAAAAAAAAAAAAAAAAAAAAAAAAAGAATGCAGCATCAGTTACAGCCTTGGAGCTAGTTACAAGAGATGCATTTCATCCCACTGACTTTCCCCTTACTGTTTTTCTAATATCCCAGGAAAAAAAGCGAGCAACTATAGTCCCGAAGGTCCTCCCTCCCAGGGGGGTGGAAAGAAGTAGAGCACATCGTGGAGGAGTTTACCTTGAATCAGAAATCGGACAGAATTTTAAGCTTGCCTGGATGGTGTTTTAGCCACTCAAATTGACTGGAAAGTTACAGGCTCTGCCAAGCATTCACAGAGATGGGAAAGTGGGGGAACAAGGTTGAAAGCAGTGACTGGAAAATATAAAAGTATTGCAAGTTTAGAGCCAAATAAATCGGGAGCCCTCGATGAATTGCTCATTCTTGTTACTTGTTTATCTTTGCCTCTTGCTACTTCGTAAAGTCCAAAAGGGCAGGAACCACTGTCCACTTTGCTCTTCTAGCACCTCATACGTGCACCTGGTAGGAAGCAGTTACCAAATCCTAGCTGTATCTGGTGTTGGAATGAGTGAAGTAATAATACGTATGCAGAAGCTGAAATATCTGAAAACTCAGGAGGAGCGGTAAGTATTCTAGATAGAAAAATCCCCAGGGAAGAAAGCTGCGTTCTCAAGTCTAAATTTCTTTTAAATTTCAGCTTTCTGGTCCCAAGTAGCTACATAAGGGAATTGTTCAAAGAGACGGCTGCTGTCCGGCCACAGTGGTGCATGCCGGTAATCCCAGCTATTTAGAAAGAAGGTCACAAATTTCAGACCAGCCTGAGCAATTTAGTGAGAACTTCTCCCAGAGTTGTATAGAGGGACAGGCACTGTAGCTCAGTGGTAGACTGCCTTTGGGTTTATTACCCAGTATCACAAAAACAAAAAGGGTCACTGTTTTACCTAATGTATATGAGAATTCTTTTACGATACCACTGCTCCCAAAATATTCCCCACACCTCTATTGTGTGCTTTCCGTGTGTCTTTCAGTGAGTGACTCAATCCCCTTGTGAAGGTTCTAGAGTAAGTTAACAGTGAATTCATGGCCACAACTAAAAGTGTTGCAGCAGGATTCTAGGGTAATTGGTTTAAATTTAGATTTAAACAAAAGAACTACAGGAAGGGGACTGTCATCCTAAACGTCCCTCTTGAAGTAACTAGAAAACACTTTCACCTGCATTAACAAGATCTAAGCCTCATCAAGGACAAGATAGAGATTTAAATGTTTGGAGTATGGAAACCCTGAAATGACTGAGGTAGATATTTGACTTGGGTCCGTGAAATTGTCTCAAGAAAAATGCCTTGAATGTTTAAAATGTACTTAAGAACTGAGAATGTCAATCTATTTTTAATTAGCCCTTCTTCTAAGGTACCTATGTCTAATATTTTCTACCAAATAAATTCCCCCTTCTATAGAAAGGAAAATTTATCTCTAAATGTCTCACCAATGCCAACCTCTCTTGAGTGAAGAAATCTGTTTGCTTAAGCTTGGTTCCAATAGTCACAGCTTCCTGGAGTATATACAAGAGTTTAAACAAATATGGTGATGCATTCCTGTAATCCCAGCACTCTGGGAGGCTATGGCAATAAGACTGAAAGTTCCAGCACAGCCTTAGCAGCTTAGTAAAACCCAATCTCAAAACAAAAAAGAAGGGCCAGCGAGATAGCTCAGCAGACTAAGTGCCTGCTTTGGCAAGCGCAGGGACCAAGGTTTTATCCCCAGTCCCACAGGCTGCACCGGCCCCACCACTGGGCATGCTGAGCCACGACCAAGCCTGGGCATAGTGGTGCACATCTGTAATCCCAGCACTGGGGAGGCTGAAAACAGGAGGATCACTATGAGTCTGAGCTGTAGAGTGAGACCTTGTAACAAATACGTGAATGAAAAATAAAAATTAAATAAATTTAAAATGGCTAGGAATATAGCTTAATATGAAGGCCCTTGGTTTAATGCCTACCACATGGGGGAAAGATGAAAAATAAAAACAGAGCCGTAACAATAAAATCTGAGATTTAAACAAACAGACCACAAGACATAGCCTCTCTGGCCTGGAGAATTGAGATACCTGGAAAGCAACAACAGAGTGAAGTGGGGGAAAGAAGTGGTACATCTCCAGGAATTGAGAGAGAGCTGACAAGATAACTAGAAACTACAGAGAAGCTGGAGAAATAGAACACAGTGAGAAAAAGGGAGAAAACAGTCTGGAAAGCTGACCTCAGATCCCAGTGTGATAACTAAATTAGCCCACGTGATCAGTTTAGCATAGGTAGAGGTGCAGATACTGGGGAGCCCAACCCTGAGTATGGGTGGCACCATCCAATTGACCTGTTACCAGGATGGGTTGTAAGTCCAGAAGGCTCACTGCTTGCTGCCTACTGCCTGCCCTGCCCCTCTGCCATGCTTCCCTGCTTTAGAGACAGCTGGTAATGGACTTAAAACTTTACAAACCATGTGATGAAATAAACATTTCCTCCTTTAACTTGTGAGTCCTGGGTATTATATTTTAGAAACAAATGTGTAAAATAGCAAGCTAGAACTGCATTTTAAAAATCCAGTATAGTACCTGCCATATTTGAGAGGGTTCCACCACAAGTCACTTTGGGAAGGACTTAATTGTTTAAGACTGAGTCACAGAGAAATTACAGAACAATCGCTCTTCAGGATTTCCAGTGTCACCCTAAACAGGTGACTGAGTGGGAGATGACCATAAGAAACAGTCATGGAGCAGGTGTACATCAGTTGCAGGCTCCCCCTGAGAAGCTTAAGCTCCGGATGAGGAGGACAATTTTCCCCTCTTGGCCCATGGTGAGAAGCTAGACCAGTCGTGAGTGGCTTTCATGGGGATCTGGGTCTGAAAGTACTGGCAGTAAGTAATCCCAGGTCTGGTTAACCTCCACCCTGCTGCCTCTATCCAGCACAGCACTCGGTAATTCACTTGTTTTCCCTCTCTGTGAATGTAACCAAAGATACACCTTGTCTTGGATGGTTGTCACAGCCTGAGGTGTACAGAGTGACCTCTGGATTGGAGGCAGGGAGAGACAGCTCACAATCACAAGGGCTATAAAGCTAGGTAGAGAAAACTATGACAGAATGGTGTGATAAGTGGGAGACGCCAGTGACTACAGCCTTAGGGCAAACACCACTGACCAACCGTACGTGGGGGGAGAAACAGGGAAGAATTCATTCATATACAAAAACATGAGTGTGGAAACAAAAGAGGTCTTAGCAGTGAATCACTGGATTAACTAATAATGGTCAACATATAACACCCAACTGAACTGAATCAGTATGGTTCTGGGTATGGAGGACCCACCTGAGGATTGCTGCTGACAGCATAAAAAAAGAGAGTGGGGGAATTTGATGCACTATTGATTCTCCTGAATACGCTTGTTGTGCTGGCTTTCCTTGTACAGAAAATACAAACCTCACAAAGTCAGTATATTTCAGCTTCTTACTTGCTCAGGGAATAGTTCCTGCTCCAGTTCCGGTTGCTTCTGTCTCTTAGTAATTGTTGGTCATTGTGATGCATAGCTGGTCACTATGATGCACATTGTGTAAACCAATACCTTGGTAGCCAACTATTCTGCCTCTGTTCTTCCTGCTGTACTTTGCTTATCCCAAGTAAGCCCTAGGACACCAGAGATCAGGGCCTAACATCCTGAGATATCCTCATGCTGATCAGTGTTTGTCAAAGTAAATAAATCTGCCTCCAGATCCTTGGAGTCTTTCCAGTGTTTTTTCTCACCACTGCATCACTGCATCTGGCATGTCAACTGGGAAGAGTGATCTGCTGACCTCTTTGATCACCAGTCATGGCCCTCATGGACAGAGCAAGGACCTCTCTGAGTACTGATGAGAAAGCATACATGCCCTCAAGATTTCTCAAGGCCCTTTGGAGGTCTAGAGGAGGATTCTTCACTTGAGTGGCTCACATCAGACCCCAAAGGGAGGAGGGCTCAGTCTGCCTGTCTGTCCATCTGCCTGCCTACTGGATTCCAGTAAGATCCTCCAGCAACCTAGTCTGTCTGCCAGTCCTGCTCAGCTCAAACAGAAGGGGAAGTTTGATCAACTCCCATTAGCCAAGACCACCTTGAAGGGAATGGGGTTAGAATGTTTAACCTCTGAATGCCTGGTGAATGACTGTGTACATAAGTGGCCCAGACAGCGTAAGCAATAGGCTGTTCCATCTGTGCGCCAAGACTGAGAATCACTGCTTGCAGTGGCTGATTGGGCCCTCACCTGGGGTGCCACAGTGATCAACAAATGGCATAAAAGAGGCCTCCCACCCTCCTTAGCTAGATCATGCCTAAGACCCTGTAAGGGCCATGACCAGGCATGCATCAGAATGGTCTCTCTCAGGCCACCCACCTTTTGTCTATTGTACCATCATTCAAGGGTATACAACATAGACCATAAAGAGACAGAATGGGTACAAACCACAGTAAATCTATGGTCCTTGATTGTATGTTTTCAAAAAAAAACTTTCAAAAGAGGATTTCCTGAGATTACAGAATTAAAAATGGAACCAAATCAAAGAAAAAAGAGAAAGAGACCTATTCTTCCTGAGAATTCTGCCTTGGTACCCTCATCAGCTGGCACAGTTGCTGCCAACACCTATAGCCTCACTTCCTACTCCCTACTCATGTATTTCCAGCCAATTGAACTGAATCTAGCTAGACATTGACTGCCTTCAGTCTCAGAGGCCTCCTCCAAACCTGCTTCATGGCTATGCCTAACCTGGTCAGAGGGTACCATTCTGCCTCTATAATTCCTGCTTGCTTATCCCATATAAGCTCTAGACCACCAGAGATCAGGGCCTGATATTCTGGGAATGATCCAAGTAAGTCACATGGACAAAAATGAATCTGCCTTGAAATGCTGGGTGTAGTTTGATGTTTGTGCCTGCCACTGCATCCTGATCTGAACTCAGATAGTCTCATTGTCAGAGGAGCTTGGGTCCTTGCTGTCATTGAGGTTTTTTTGAAGGAATCTCTGGTTCTTACTTTGAATATCACCTCCCAGATCCAGTGCACAACCCTCAACCTGCTGACACAGATCCTTTCTCCTACTGGTACAGACTTTCTAATTTCCATTACTGATGGTTGAATCTTCCCATTGCAGATCCTTGATACCGACTTGCATGAGATACTATTGTGGATGCTACGCCTCCAGCTGGATGCATGGAGGACATGGCTGTGGGATCCAGAATCTCAACTGGATTCTTTGGGCCTCTAGCATATGGACAGATTTCCCGCACTGTTCTACATTTGACCCGTTGGGTGAATATCATATTATAATCCTATAAGTTATGTGTCTGGTATTAAATCCATCAGATTGAGAACCTTCACTATAACACTACCCCTCCTCCATATCTGGTTGATCCCAATAGAGCAGACCCTGGAAAGAGGCTATTCA
>PVKN010014480.1:0-19153 GCA_004027915.1 Capromys pilorides | reverse complement strand
AGTAACTCACTATAGCCAATTTATAAGCATCAACCCAGGCATTAAATGAGAGAGAGAGACGAGAGAGAGAGAGAGAGAGAGAGAGAGAGAGAGAGAGAGACTTAAATAAGACACAACCCCAGACATCCAGTTCACCAAAATCAAACCCAGGGGGCAATCCAAAAGCTACATTCTGCTTTTATATGACCCCTCTGAACTGGTAAGAGTGAAACATTTGAATGAGCCTCTAGAAAAATCAAATCAGAAATATTTTCTCAGATAACTCTAAAGATGGTATCCATAATGAAAACCATGCTCAGTGACTCTAGAGAAGATAAAGACAAAAAAAGAGGCAAGCTTAAGAAAATGGAATGAAATCATAAATATTCAGCATAGTCAGATTCAAACAGATATTCATGAGAATAAAAACTCTTTCAAAAGTATGCACAGAAGGATGAGAGCTATGTGAGGTCAGAATCTCAGATATAGAAGACAATGCTTGCTGTTAGCAATCACAAAAAGAAAGATTTCTTAAAAATAGCAAGGCACCATAATAAATTAATCCAGTAGCTGCCAGATGTGGGAAAGAATAGTTTAATATTGATTGAAAACTGGGGAAATAACTCAGTGGTTTAAGCACTTGCCTGGCAAGCACAAGGACCTCAGTTCAGTCCCCAGTACCACATACTGTGCTGGCCCCAGAACCCCAAGCATGCCATGCTGGCCACTGAAACCAAGCATGGTAGTACATGCCTGTAATCTCAGTGCTGGGGATGTTGAGGCAGGAGGATCACTAAAATTCTGAGCTATATAGAATGATCCTTTACCAAACAAAGATTTTTTTAAAAAAGAAGAAAAAGCAGGAGATAGCACAAATAATATTTTTTTAAAAATCACAGATGTCATGGCAGAAAACTTCCCTGATATTGAAAAAGAATTTGACATACAGTAACTGAGTCATAAAGAACTCTAATTAGATATGATCAAAAAAATCTATAGCCAGGCATATAATAATCAAGATTCCAGACATTCAGCAGAAGAATAGAATATTAAAAGCTGTTAGGGAAAAGAAACAAATCACCTATAAAAAAAAGTTCATCAGAATCACAGTTGACATCCCAACACAAATCCTCAAGTCAGAAAGAGCTTGAAGTAAAGTATTTCAAGCTCTAGATGAACATAATCTCCAATGTAGATTGATGTAGCCCACAAAATTATCCTTCAGAATTGATGGAGAAATAGGATACTTCTATGACAAAGAAGGAACTCTTCGCCTGAGGACACTTATGTCCACCAAACAAGCACTCCAAAATGCTTTAAAGGACATTCTAGAAAGAGATAACAAGGAATATAACTTCATGAATGCCAAGAGAATAAATTCACTAGGCAAGAGAAACAATTAAATGAAGAAGTGAAAGGAGGAGAGGAGGTAAAAACAGAAAAATTACATGACAAGGATAAGTCAATACGTATCACTTATAACCATCAATGTTCTCAGTTATCCAATGAAAAGATATAGTGGCAGAATGGATAAATAAGCAAGATGAAACATGATGCTGCATTTCAAGAAATGCATTAAATTCAAAAGTAAATTTACAGAATGAAAGTCAAAGGATGAAAACCAATGCTCTATGTGACAGAAACCCATAAAGAAGCCAAGGATAGCTATTCTATTTGTAAAGTGAATTTCAAGTAACACTGATTAAGAGAGACAAAAAAAACACTACATATTTACAATGGGAACATTTCAAAAGGAAGAAATAACAATCATAAATATATATGCAATAAATACCAGTGCACCAAATGATATAATACAAATAGTAACAGACATTTAAAAATCAAATAAGTGCTAATACAATTGTATTAGAGGATCCCAAAACCCCACTGTCACTGAAAGGCAGATCGAATAGATAAAAACAACAACAAAATATTAGAACTGAATCAAATTTTTGAACAAATGGACTTACTAGATGACTATAAAGTGTCCCACCCCACAATATCAGAATACACATTCTTCTCAGCTGAACATGGGACATTTTCTAAAGTAGACCACATGATAATGCACTAAACATGCTTAAGTAAATGCAAAGGAATTGAAGTTATCCCATGCATATATTACGAAATCATAATGCAGTGAAATTGGAAATCAGTGGCATAAGAAACCACAAGAACTTCATAAACACGTGGAACTGAAATAATACTCTCATGAACAACTAATTGGTGACAGACAAAATTGTAAAAATTGGGCAATTTCTACAATTAAATGATAATGATAGTGCAACACACTGAAACTTGTGGGACATAAAGAAATACTCCACTGAAATACTCCTACATCTAAATAAGCAAATTCTGTAGCATAACTATAAACAAAGTCAACACTCAAAAATTGAAAGTCTTCCTTTCCTGTATATGAATAAAAAACTCACTGAGAGAAAATTAGGGTACCAACACCTTTCACAATAGCATTCAAGAAAAAAAAAACACCTAGGAATCAATCAATGTAAAAATTCTCCACATTGGATGTAAAAGATATTCACATTGAAAACTAGAATACTCTGAAAAAGGAGACTAAGAGGATATCAGAAAAATGGATTAAAGGTGCCTGTTTAGGCAGACACAGGAGTCGGGGGTTTGATCCCTGGGCTGCCATGTTGGCCCCACCCCCAGGACACACTAAGACTGTGAATGAGATTGAGCTGGTGAAGCACACCTATAATCCCAACACTTGGGAGGCTGAAAAACAGGAAGGATTACTACAAGTCCTATCTGTGTAGTGAGACCCTGTAGAACCTATACTAAATACAAAAAGAAGAGGAGAAAAAGAAGAGGAAGAGAAAGAAAATGGAAATGTATCTCTTGCTCTTGGGTAGGCAGAACTAATATATATATAAATGGCCATACTTCCATAACTGTTATACAGATTTAATGCAATTCTGATCAAAATTCCAAAAGCGTATCTTACATAATTAGAGAAAATAATCCTAAAAGTCATTTAGAACCAGAAGAGACCAATAATAGCAAAGGAAATTCTGGGCAGCAAAGGTAAAACAGGAAGCATCATAATCCCTATACAGCTACTGTGATAAAAAATGACATGGTTCTGGCAATAAAATAGATCTGAGGATCAATAGAACAGACTAGAAGATGCAGGAACAACTCCAGACATACTCAGAGAGTTTACCTTTGACAAAGGTGCCAAACATCCACTCGAAGAAAAATGGCCTCTTTAATAAATAATGCTGGAAAAACTGGCTTTGTACATGGTGAAGATTAAAATTGGTCTTATGTCTTTCACCATGCACTAAACTAAATTTGACATGAGTCAAAGACCTAAATATTACAGCAGAAACATTAAATCTGCTGCAAAATAGACTAGAAAAAGACTCCCGAAGATGCTGATGTAGGCAAAAACTTTATGAAGAAAATCCTAATCTCACAGGAATTACCACAAAAAAACAACCACTGGGATCTCATCTTATTAAAAAGCTTTTGCATAGCAAGAAAAACCACCAGTAGAATGAAAAGATAACACGCAATGTGGGAAAAAAATGCTTCGCATCTGTTCCTCAGACAAAGGATTACTGTTAAGAACATATAAAGAACTGAAAACAATTAGACCTCCAAAATTTAAAGACTCAATCCAACATCTAAGATGAATATACACTTCTCAAATGAAGAAACATAAACATCAAATAAATATATGAGATACTGTTCAACATCACTAGTTATTTGAGAGATGCAAATTAAAACAACATGAATATTCCACCTCACCTGGAAAGAATGGCTACTATCAAGAAATCAGCCAATAACAAATGCTCACAGAGCAATGGAGAAAAAGGAACACTTCCCACTATTAGTGGGAATGTAGAGTGGTGCAACCACTGTGAACATCAATGCAGAGATTCCTCAAAAAACTAAGATTAGAGGTTCCACTTGACTCAGCTATTCCCTTTCTGAGTATCTGCTCAGAGAAATGAAAACATCATACCACAATAATACGTGTGGAGACTGGGCATGGTGGTGCATGCCTGTAATCCCAACTCTTGAGAAGCTGTAAACAGGTGGATCACTACAAGTCTGATCTAGTAGTGAGATCCTGAACACCCTGTAGATCCTTCTCTAAACTACAAATGCGTGTGTGTGTGTGTGTGTGTGTGTGTGTGTGTGTGTGTGTGTATGATAGTTATGATAGCTATATTGTTCATTTCTCTTAGCTCATTGAAAAGAAAGGTTCTAATATTGTATGGACAATTATATGCTTATATCTTATACTTTGAGTAACTAATTTAAAGATAACAAGCCTGATATCTCAGTGGACTAATGCACCTGCTTAGGCAGAACGCAGAGGCTGGGGTTCGATCCCTAGGTGCCAGCCCTGCCCCCAGGGCACACTGAGATAGCCATTGAGACTGGGCATGGTGGCACATACCGGTAATCCCAGTGCTTGGCAGGCTGAAAATCAGAAGGATCACTACAAATCCGATCTATGCAGTGAGACCCTGTAGATACTGTATCCCTTGTATTAAATGCATTAAAAAAAGAATAAAGATAACAATACATAATACAGTGACCATTATTATTCCCTTATTATCTCTTCTTGAAATGTTATGGATTTTTTCTCTTTAAAATAATTTTAAACTATCCATGATATAGGCATTATTTTTAGCTGTAGTGTGAAAGCCCATCTTCTTCCTATTATTCCACATAGTCTTGCACCGAGACTAAAAACTTATGAAAAAGGGGATAGTTATGCATATTTTTCTATTTGTTACCCAGAATGTTAACAATATTATGTGAGAGAAAGAAGATATTCTCCAAGTCTTACCCGAACTACCTCACATGGCTTGGAAATGTAACATTTCCTGGAAATACTGTTTGCAAAAGAACTCGGCTTGGGTAGCCAACATATGTTTCCATTTGTTGTTTTATATGTTCTATGTTTGCTCAGATTATGTGACCTTTCATTTTTAAGCCAGGAAGTATGTATAAAATGTGTGTTAAACAACAATTTTTCTTAAGATTTATTTCATTCTGAAATAAAATAAAACTCACCATGGATCAAATGAAACGAACTGATTAAGGACAACCTCTCTTGCTGCAGGTCTTTTCATAGCTGTGGGACTAAAATTTCCAAGGTGTTATTTTAGCCTGTTTTCCTACACTGTCAATATATTGAAAACAGCTGTTAGCTAGGTGCAAGGTGCGAGAGGGAAAATGCCAAAGGGATCCTTTCTCTCGCACACGAGTTACCCCCAGACTCGTGGCTCATCCTTGTGTGTGATTTGGGGCCCATGGTTTTTAGTTGCAATGTATTGTTCAAACATGACTACAATTTTGGCTCTATTGGATAGTTAAAATCTGAAATTTCAACCCATGTGTCTTTAGTAAGATCTTGAAGCTTCTTCCACCAAAACCACCGCTAAAACCAGGCTCAGTAGTGCCGGCCTTCTCCCTGAACCCTCACTCATGCTGCCTAATCTCAGGTCAACCAAGCAGGTAGAGATTTCTCACAGAATCTTCCAAAGAAGTAACCAAAACTCAGAGATGCCCAAGGATGCAGGTTCTTCCTTTCCGTGGTCACCGAGCTCTGTGGGTGGCTGAGAAGGCACTGAAGTCTAGGTGTGGCTGACTGCACAGTTTTTGCTGTCCGCCCACAACACACTTGGAGAGCAAGCTGCAGGGAGCGTGCCTAGACGTGAGCTAGAGAGCAAGTGCGCAGGGCTGGCATCTGGGGTTTTGTTTTAAAATGAAATCATCTGAAAATGCCTCATTTCCTCCTGTAAAGCAAGTTTGAGGAGACAAAATCCACTTGAGAGGCTGTAAGCCACTGATCCAGCTCTTGGTTTTTCATGTTATCAACTGCCACTCAGGGGCACAAAAAACAGACAAATCTCCTCAGAGTTGTGCACTGTGACTCAATAATTCTTACTGGGATCTTAAGAACAGGAGGGCCATGAGGCCATCTGCCTCTCCCCTTCTGGCACAGGTGCTGCTGAAAATCACCTGAAGCCTGGGGACCAAGAAGTGCCCATCCTGTCTCCCACCCCAGCCTCAGCCTCCTTCTCAGACTCCTGCAGGGGTAGATTCATTAGACCAAAGAGAGCAGGGCTCGGGACACCCTGCCCTCAGGACACCAGGGCCCAGCCCAGTCTTGTCTAAAGACTGCTGTGGCTCTGAAGTTAAAATGAAATAGGACATGTAGCCAGATCCTGGGGAAATCAGTGCCTCTGGCAGCACTAATTGCTTTCTGTTTGAGCAGTTTCCTGAAATAAAAGATGAAAGCAGAAGCTTTCAGCCATTTCCCTTAGCACCTACTTGAACCCTTGGGGCCTGTGTGTTTTTCTAAGGATGCAGAGAGCACTAAGATAAAGGAAAAAAGAAAGAAGGAGGATGCAGGAGTCTTTGCACTGCTGTGAAGCCTCAGTAAATTGACACATGCTGTTTTCATTCAACAAAACTATTCAGCAAGTACGTGTCATACACTGGACCCTGTCAGTAATACTATGAGCACAAACCCAAGTAGGACCCAATGCCTTGTCCAGCAGCACTAGCCTGTACTTGGGCCTCCTGCAGGAGCTCAAGCATGTGACTCCACAGCAGTATTAATGGGCTTTGCAGCAACAAGGAGCACACATAGCTAAATAGCACCGAGGACCAGCCTCCCTGCACCTGCAGGGCAAGAGGAGAGGTAGACTTCCTGGAGGAATGGGTACCCTCACCATGTCCTCCAGGCTGTTATAGAACCTAGATGTAAAAGGAAGGCCAAGAAGACTTCTGAGTACTAAGCGCCCAGTGCTTGGAAACAAAGGGCTATAAGGATCTCCTTCACTGGAGACGAGCCTGCAGATGCAGGCAGGCAACACGCTGTCCAAGTGCAGAAATCCAGGCAGATTTAGAATCTAGAGGGAGTGTTTTAGAAAGGTCACTGTGGCCAGAGATAGAGACAAGTGAGGGAAGGCAACTGCGGAACAGCATGCTGGGAAGGAGGCAGCCCAGAGACTCCAGACAGGACAGGCTCGATATTAGCAATCTTTAAAAGTTAATAGCTTTTAAAATTTAGTAAGTGGAATAGATATAGGCTGGAAGGGTATTCGTAAGACCTAACAGCCAGAACAGCATAGGCACTGACCAGCTGGAGTAACCACCAGCCCAACACAAGGAGCAGAGCCAAAGTATGACCCCTGGCTGAGAGCAGACCTGGCAGAAGGTTGAAAGCATGTTCCACCCAGCAGGGGCTGCTGGCTCACTTGTGCAAGCAGACTGCTCTGGGAAACCACCTGTTTCTCCTCCTGGTCATTTTGGACCTGAGGCTTATTCCAAAAGATAGAATGCATCTCCACTCATGGGTCTCATGTTAGCCAGTAGGGAGGCAGAAGTGGTGATGCCACAAGGGGCCTTGCATGTCCCTTTTTGCTCACTGAACCTCTGCCGTTGACATCAGACAAAGCTTGGGTTAGTTTGCTGAAGAATAAGAGACTGAAGAGTAAGACAGTCACCTCAGTGACCCCCGCTGAGGCCACTCAAGACCTAGCCATGTAAGTGAGCCCAGAAAGATCAGCAGCATCACCCAATGGACCCCCGCTATCTCCTGGCACTGCTCTCTGCATTCAAGTTGTGGAGTCGGTTGGCGATCATTATATGGCAAGAGACAACAGCAGACACGTGCCAGCACCCACATGCACTCCTGAGTGGCAGCAGAGGGCCATCCAACTGTCTCATTACATTTTTCTAAGTCTATTGGCAAAAATGACTTTTACATAATGACCACATGCATTATAGAGAATTTGTATCTGCACATGATATAACTTGACTCCTCTTTCTATCTCCTCATTCCCATCCCCTTTTCAAACTCTCTTCCCTCCCTGCTTACAAGACTTGGTTTTTATTGCACCCTTCTTTACTCATTTTTTTCTTTCTCTTCCTTTTTCCCTTTCTACTTCCTATTTCCCTTTCCCTTTTGAACAGTTTCTTCCTACTTCACAATATCTGTTGCACACTTAGGTTCTTATTTACATTTTGACTTTCTCACACCAGAGAAATAATGCAATATTTATACATGCATATCAAATTTATTTCACATACAATTATGGTCTCAAGGCCCACCTGTTTAACAATAAATGTCTCAATTTTATCTTCATTTGTGACTTCACAATACCCCATTATATTAAAAAAAACTTCTTTATCCATTTGTTGCATGATGGGAACTTGGATTGTTGCAAAGATTTAGCTATTACAAACTATGCTGCTGTTAACATGGATGCACACATAGCACTGTGATATAATGCTTTTAATTCTTCTGGGAAGACACCCAGCAGGAGAATAGCTGGGTCAAAAGGGACCACAAACCCTGGTTTTTTGAGGAACCTATACTGATTTCCACAGTGCTTGCACCAGTCTACACTGCCTCTGTCCCCATAACCAGCCAGCACTTGTTAGGGGTTGATTTCTGGATCATAGCCATTCTTTCTGCAGTGAGATGGATGTTTTAATTTGCATTTCCCAAGAGACAAGTGATGCTGCACATCTTTTCACATATTTATTTTCCTTCCATTTGTGCTTCTTCTGAGAAATGCCCATTCATGTCAGATGCCTATATCATTACATTCTTGATGGGAATGTATTGAAAGTATTTAACAAGGAAAATAACTGAAAATAAATCTGCAGGTGACTTATGGGCTGAAAATATCTCAAAACCCCCCACTCTTGTGAGGTGAGGCTACACTCTGGAAGACATAAGCTGGTGTTTGCACAACTAGGGGAAGGCTACACATACACCACTAACCAGGAAAGCTCTGCCTTCCGTTGTTTGAGCACCCAGCACCCACATCAGGTACCGCTCTACACCTAATCCAGTGCATTGAGGCATTAAAAGGTCAAGAAAAAAATGTTCCTTTCTTTTCACATAGTCACATCCAACTGACCTAGCCAGGCATTTAGAGATCAAAAGCAAAAAACATTGGTTTATATGCTGATAAAAGCTAATATGAGAACTCAGCTTTTGATAAGGACCATTGACATCATTTCATCCTAAAATTAAACTCTCCCAACTGGCTATAGAAAATGGCTAAGAGTGACCAGATCAGGATTTCTGGAAGGAGGTGGACCATCTCCACAGCCTCCACCTCAGCAAGAGGCTCATCTCTTCTGGAAAGTGAGAAGTGGGCAGAAAGGACAGGACAGGTCATGCTTCAGACTCTCCACACAGAAAGGTATGGGCAAGGAAACTGTTCCTGCTGGCATCCTGGGCACAGCCTCTTGCCCCTGACTCCCATTGGTATTTCAGCCATGCCACTGATGGCTGTACCCAAGCTATGGCATCTGCTGCTTCCCCAGCAGTTTGGCACTTCGATAGGAATAGATTCTCTCCAAATCCTGAAGTTACACAAAAATCTTCCTATATAATTTAACCACACACATGCACACATGCACACACACTCACATGCATACACAAATATATTCATTACATCCACACGTTCATACACATAAGAGTTCATACATACACCTTTGCATGCCCACCAAACATACAAAGGTACATCCTGTGTAGCCGATAAAATATTTTTGTTGACAACTTTAAGCCCAAATCCAGAGCACTCCTCCCCACCCAGGAAGAGGAACCCTGGTCAGTGCTGGGCACCTCGTAGAAAGGTCTAGCAGCTATGCTGAGAGACCTGTGCTTTAGGATGAGCACCCTAAATGAAATGAGTCAATCGTCCTGCACTTCCTATTGGTCATTTGTCTTAAGAAAGTGATTGCATCATTCTCAGCCTCTGCTTCCTCAGGATAGAGATAGTAAGAGACTTCACAGGTGTGCAGTGAAGCTTGAGTGAGCTCATTCACAGAAGCCATAGCAGGCAGAGTAGACATCCTCTTGGAATTAAATTGTGTGTTACAGTACCACATAAGCGACGTGTGGTCTCGGCAGAGCAGGGCCTGAGGAAGCTCTGATTGCTCTCTGCCAGGCTCCACAGCCCAACCCGAAGTATCCCTGACCTATCCCTACCTGCATCTCTTGTCACCCCACCATGTTCCCAATGTGGGCACATCTTGTTCTCAGTTTCTATGCCTTCCAGGTGGTCCCTTTGCTGTGAATACACCCATCAACTCCCTCCCCTCAACATGCCCTCAGCCTTGCTAAGCTAACTGTTGTCATGGATCTGGGCTGAGCTAAGAGCAACGTCCAGCCCCCATTCATACACAGAGTGTACACATTAACATTCTGTGGAGTTCACACTTAACATCTGAGTTCATTTACTCAAACTTATAACAAAGTACTGGAGGTGAGGTGGCTGACAAAACAGAAACATACTGTCTGTCATCCTGAAACAAGCAGCCCTTGATGCAACTGTCACAGGCTGCCTCTTCTGAAGCCTCTCTCTCTTGGGCCTGTGGTCGCCTTCTTCTCCCTCTGTGCCTGTGTACTAACCTCTGTGCCAGTCTGCCTCCCTATCTCCTCTCCAGGATACTGTCCAGTGTGTCAGGCTCTATGTCAGTGACCTCATTTTATCTTAGTTACTCTTTTGAGGCTCCATCGCAGTCACATTCTGAGTTATTTCATGCCAGGTCAATAATAGATGAATTTGGGGGGACACAATGTAGCACAGCCACCAACAGTGCCAGAATATAAAGTATTTGCCACTTCTCAAGTCTGGATGAGATGCCCCTTCTATGTATCTTTTTTCTGTGTATGTCCCATGATGCCAGCAGAGCTTGCTGTTATGTTCTTCTCCCACATGGCAAATATATGTCCAGCCCGATTTCTGCCCATTGAGGAAGACTGTATTGTCCTTAGTCACAGGTCTGGTGAGTGATATGAAAATGCGCATTTCATGAATGAATGGATGAGTGAATGTCTTTGCTGCTCTCTCTCCATGCCAAAACCACATCTTTAATAGAAAACATGGCCTAGGAGAATGGGAGATAACAATCCCTTACATTTAAGGAGCCCTTTACAATTCAAAGAGCCTTCAAAGCTCTCATTACCCCTTCAAACTGGCTTCATTCAGCAGAAAGAGCACCTGAATCTAGGAACCTTAAGGTCATTGGCCAAGTTCCCCATGCAAACAAGTGGATCAGATGGACCCTGGCTACTACAGTGGATAACCACAGCTTGTGAAATTATAGGGAACTGAAATTAAATTTGTAGTAGAATGCCCTCCCTCCCTTGAGAAAGTGGATGCTAGCGACTGGGGAAGCCAAAACATGGCTGAAACTGAGAAAATGTGTCTTGAATCCCCTCTGTCACAGCTTATGTTATCCCATCTTCCCAGGGCAGTGGAGGCTGAGTGCAACCTCATCTTTAGAGCTAGGAGTCATCTGTGAAAGTCCGGAGTTCTAAGATACAGCCTGACCTTCAGACTAGCAATTTAAGAGCCTTACTCTTTCAAGTTTAACATTTACTGAATAAGAAAAAAAAATAGTCCAGTGATTATTGCTCTTGGAATCCAGTTCCTATTACTCATGTTTTTCTCCTCCAGAAGAGAATCATTGCACATTTTGTAACTCTCCTTGGCAGCCCTCATGGAGCACAGTCAACGAGGACCTCCAAGATGCAGCACCATCTGGCTGAGAAAGAGAAGCGGGCATGGGAAACTCTGTGATTATTTTAAAGTAAGAATGTGAAAGCAAGAGAATCATCAAGCAGGTTTAAGTCAATGTACACTGTGATCCCCATGTAAGGAGGCAGAGGGCCATGTGGAAAGCTTGGGCACAGAGTGATCTGCTTTCAGAGGCCAGGGCTGCTCTACTTGCTGTGTGATGGGGAGCAGGTAGCTTAGCCTCCCTAAACTTCTATTTCATCTATAAAATGGAAATGATAGCAAGATATACTTTGAAGATAGCTCCAAATCAAATAATCAGTGTTCACCAAATCCTTATCCCAGTTCTTAGTATGTTAAATACTGACACTTATGACAGCTTGCCCAGGCCATACCAAGGGAAGTAGAGAGACTCCATGACCAGCACAAAGCCCCTCCCCAGCCCTCCCTCTCAGATCAATCCACTCTTAGTGGATTGTAGTCTTCAAAACACTATTCTCTCTTCACCTCTTCTCCATTTCTGCTCTCTGCCCCTTTGCTTTTCCCCAAACTCTTGAATTTTCATCAAACATCATATCTCAGGCTCCAAAGTCCCGACCCTCATGCCTCCTAGATGACAGCTGTCTTCTCTGTCCCCTATTCTTATGCCTGATCAGGACTAATTGGTTGCAAAGACAATAGGCCATATGTGAAACAGGACTGATGGATTGATTGATTGATTGATTGACTGATTAAAATCAGAGTGGCACAAAACTTCATAGAACATCAGCAGGGACCAATACAGTATGGTGCCTCTACTTCTGCACCAGCCTGTCAGAATCTTCTAATCTTTTCCACTGGGAGGTTCCTCTGTTTCATCACCACTTGCACTAAGCTAAAATTCCACCACTCTCCACTCTTGGACTCTACTTTTGAGTGCTTCTGAAGGAAAATCTGGCTTCCCCTCATTTGCACACACTGCGTGGGTCAGATGTTACTGCAGTCTGCATGTGGCTTGGCTTGCATGGAAACGTCTCCCCCAGGGCAGTAGCATTGAGGCCCAGTCCTTCTAGAGGTGAGCATGCCAGGAGGACTCAGCCCTTAAAATGGATTCATGTCATTAGCTGGGGAGTGGGTTCATTACATCAACAGTGGTTGGTGAGTTACAAAAATGAGCTCATTCATCTCTTGCGCTTTGTTCCCCTCTCTTTCTCTTGCTTCTGCATGGGGTAGTAACACAGAATGAAGGACCTCACAAGATGTTTGCACCCTAAATTTGAACTTTATAGCTTCCAAAACTATGAGAAATAAATTTATGTTCTTTAAAATTTACCCAGTCTTTGATAATCTATTACAGCAACACAGAACAGACTAACACAGAGGCCCCTCCAGTAGATGGTGGACAGAAAGGCTTAGAATGTGCCCTAACATAGCTATTCATGCCTCTCCTTTGGCAGAAGCCTCAAAGAGGTTTGATATTTATAGAGCAGGTTATGGGCTGTCCTTGTTGACATGGAGCCATTCATCTACCTCTGGTTATTACTTACAAGGCCAAGAAAGTCTATCGGAAAGAGGGGAAGTAGAAAGGCCTAGGAAAAGAAGTGCTAAGACTGATGAGTACTGGCAAGGATGTTTTCTGGAGATATTAAAAGGCCCGGAAATCTGTGGTAAACCGAAACTGCTAACTAGAGGTCTAGGTGCTAGCTATTTAGAGCCCAGGCAGAAGGATCCAATATCTACTCACATGAGTGAGGTTGGCTGGGCAATCAGAAGATCCTCACCAAGCTCAGAGAGCAGGAGGGTTGGAAGCAGCTGGGAGCAGACACACACCCAGGTTAGGGGAGTGGCTCAGAACTAAAGAACTGGTATGTGTATGCTGAGTCTCAGGAGGAAGCTGGATGATTTTTTTAAGGTGACTGATCCTTGTTTGGGGGGGGGCCTAAACAAGGAGCAGGCCTTCCATTCCTCACCCAACACCCTCTGAAGAAAAGGTTCCTACTCTCAAACTGGTGCAGAGAAAGTGGCCTCCTCCCAGCAAGCTCTGGGCCCTCAGAACCATCTCTAGTGACTCACTCTTTAAAGTGATTTCTTCTCGGGGTCTGCAAGACCTCTTCTCCTTGACGCCTCACATTGCCCCCTAGAATAACGTCAGTAGAGTTTGTCTTGATCTTTGCTTACTCTGTTGCTCCTCACTGACCATTGACCTATGTCCAAGACCATCTCCATGCGGCAACTTGCTTCTTTTGAACTGAGGCCGTTGACTTCCCAGAGTTTAATCTCTGCAGATGTGAGTTTGCCATTATCCTGTAACTTATCACTTCCTGAGATCCTGACCCAGGCATCACCCATCATACTCATGATTCTAGTCATTCTTTCTCCAAAACTGTCCTTTCAGGTCAACCTGTAATTAGTATCCATGCTGAGCCCTGTACTACATGCCTCTGCATATGATCAACATTTCAATGTGTCAGCCTGGTTTCACACTCTTGCACTTAACACCACATCTGGGCTTCCTCCAACTTCTCTTCAACTAGTTTGTCTACTAAACATACCTATCTAGGACCTACCTATTGTGTGCCAGGCACTGTCTCGACACTTAGGCCACATTTTTACTTGAGTTTTGAGTTCATAGTCTAGGAGGAAGATAGGAATCTATACATCAATAATTACAATAAAATGTGATACATATGCTTAGATAATGGTATAAGAGGATACAGTGACAGGAAGAAAGAGTGGAACTTACCCCACTCTGGGGAGTCACAGAGGGCTTCCAGGAGATGAAACATAAACAGAATCTTGGGGAGAAGGAACTTTTCAGACCAAAGAGAGCTATGTTCAAGGCAGAAGACCTGAAAAGGAGCAATGTGTTTGAATAATTACATAATTATCCAGTTGCATGGCTTTCATTCCCAGGAGTCTGTAGTCTGAGAGGTGGTGTTAGAGGAAAAGGCAGGCACAGGACCTTAGGGGTGAATAGTCAGGTCAAAGAGTTTGACAGAGCTCTCTGTTGACTGTAAGTGGGAGAATGGCAAACGTGGGCCCATAGTAAGGAGATACAGTAGAAAACAAAGACAAAGTCCTGTCTTCCTATGAATGTATGCTAATTCCACCTTTCCATTCACTCAGATCTGCTGCCAGGCCTACAGAGAGAAGTTCCCTTCCAGGGGTCACAAGAACCAGAAAGGTGAGAGGACTCGATGAGGGGCAGGGGAAGGAGCAGTTTGACCTCTGAAATGACTCTCTGCAGGCTCTACTTTCCTGAGCTCAGCAAAGAAAAATAAATCTTCCTTCACGTGGCAGAGGCCAGGACTTGCTGCATTACTGTCTCATTAGGTAAGATTACACCCCAGGTCTGGTTACAGCAGGCCACAGGAATCAAATCCAACAGCATCAGACCAGACAAGAATAAGCAGGATCTTGCTCAGAAAGAAAACAGGAGGAATATAAAAACCTGTCACCACCCCCTTCTCATCCTTCAGCTACCCATTTGAATAGAGGAAAATGAGGGATTCAGAAAAGTGAAGATAAATGACCTGCTAAGATTCTATGCCCAGTTTCATTTCTGATATGGATCTCTGATAACCAGCAGATAGATAAGCTGTGGGAGAGTCAAGGGAGCGGGAGATGGTCATCAGCACTGCTTTTTTTTATTAAACGTTACAGATGAATAGTTGGTTGCTCTGTGTAAAATGTATATCTACAGTATACTCCAAAGTGATCAGGCCCAAGGAGTTCCTAACCTTCTGGGCAAGAAAGATTCAAAATCTCACAATACTTCTGTGTTCAGGATTTTTTCCTTCCTGTCAAGAAGGAAGGTGGGTTGCACGCATAGAGGCACACAGGGTGCTCGTAAGTTGGCACAGAAGACATTGTTTTGAGATGAATCTTACAGGTAAGTAGGAATTCATCTTTCAAGAAAAACAGCACCACTCACTCAGAAGCAGACACAAGAAAAGAAAAGGCATTTTAACAAATAACAATGTTATTCAGTATAAAGGAACTTAGTTATAAAGTTCCCTGATCACCAGGTATACCTCTAATGACACTTTCTCAAGAGGAAATAGCAAGGACATGCTGCATTAAATAAACACACTTACAAATTATCTGCACTTAATAACGTGTGCCTATCCTCACTCTTGGAGAACACATTCTTCTTTGTACCACAACAGATGTTTCTCTGTTTCTTCTTTATATTAAACATACAAAGGTTTTTCTGAATCAGTTTTTAGATGTTCCACCTTATACATAATGCATGACTAACTCAAAAATGTTGGGGACACATAACATCTGACCTCATTTGAGCCTTTGGGATTGACAATATAGTTTTAGAAGTATTCTAGAACACCAGAGTTTCATTTACATCTCCAGTTGGATAATATTCATAAATCACCTTGCTTTAATTAAATTATACAGCACTAGAAATAAATCTCTCAGTGTTACTGTTCTATTTCTTACGGATTTATACACTTTGCCTGAGTCATAAAGAAATTGGAAGTTTATATATTACTATGCTGTTAAGAAAATTGGAGCATTTGTTTTTGTTTCACTTTGTTTTGTTTTATTTGAGTCACTGAGAATTGAACCCAGGACCTAAGAACTCAGCTATGACAACCCCAGGCTTTTTAAGTGTTTTTATTTTGAGACAGTCTTTCTAAATCATAAAGCTGTGCACATTGGACTTGAATTTTCAATCCTGCTTCAAGTATGATGGGATTAAGGCATATACCACCATCCTGGAAAAGCATTAGTTTCATATCTCTCTACTTGGCGAAAACTCCAAGTTCAGACAGATTGTTTTACAAGTGAGTTCTACCACACACTCAAGGAGTAGATAATTCCAACTTAGGTAAACATTTTTAGGAAACAGAAGGAGAGAGGTCCTCTTCAACTGGTTTCATGAAGTTAATATACTTTTAATACCAAACTCAGACATGGAAGATATGGAAAATAAAAATCACAGCCCATTGTCATGAAACAGTACCTCAGTTACTCTAAGCTCAATATTTTCAAATTATTTCATCACTGCATAAAATACAGTACAATTTGATAAATCCTCTTTTATTCCAAAGACAGCTTGGTATTTAAAAATCTTGTTAACTGCTAAAAAAAGTTGTTATTCTCATAGAAGTTTTGATGTTCGATAATTTTATTTTCTTCTATTTGAAATTTTGCTAAAATGCGGTGAACAGAAACTTCTAAACAAGGGAAATCTATCAACTATTGTTAGAAAGAAATAAAAAGGTTAAGAATAGAAAACGCTCATAATTTTTAATTGTCTATTAAAAAACTGAAAATGTAAATCATAATTAATAATAGACTAAGTGGATTGATATTACATCAATATGCAGAAAATAGTTGTATCTTAAGATCTGAGAAATGCTTAAAATAGGTAATCTTTTAAAATGTAGTATTTAGGGCTGGGGTGATAGCTCAGTGGCATAACAGCCTGCCTGGCAAGCATAAAATCCAGAGTTCTATCTTTGGTGCTGGAGAAAAAATAAAGCTGGTGAGATAGTTCAGTGGACTAAGCACCTGCTTAACCAAGCACAGGGCCCAGAATTCAATTCCCAGCACCACACACTGTGCCAGACACGCCCCCAGGCACACTGAGCTGGCCAACAAGGAGATCAGACATGTGGCCCATGCCTGCAATCTCAGCACTGAGGAAGCTGAAAGCAGGAGGATTACTATGAGTCTGAGCTGCCTAGTGAGACCCTGTACAAAAAGAAACAACAAAAAAAAAACCAAACACATTAAAAATAAATGAATATATAAAGGGTAGCATTTATTCAATTATAAAATGCATAGTGTGTATTACTGCTAATATTATGTGTGTATGCACATTCGTAAGACCACCAAAAGAAAATTCTATAATTATTCAGAAAAATATAAGAAAAAAACAAACCCACAAATATAAAGTTATACTATGCTCATGAACAGGAACACTTAATATCAAAATGATGTCATTTTCTCCAATGTAAACTATGAAGCCAATTTCCCAAAAACAACAAAAAACCCCAACAAGAACTTTTCTGTGAAGTTTTTATGATTTGGATCTATCTTACAGGAATCCTTGCCATACCAGATGGCTTATAAAGACCCTGAAGTAGTGGAACAAAGATAAACCAAATATAATAAAATAGGACCTGGATTCCAAGCCCTATGAATATATAGAAACATTGGTTCACGATAGAAGCTAGGCTCCCTCAAATATGGCCTATTAATAAACAGTGCTAGCAACACTGAAACTTATTATGGGGTAAATCTGAAATTTATAACACATTTCTCATATACAGCAATCTATTCTAGGTAGGCTAAGCATTTACATGTAAAACTAAGTGTAAAAGAGAATATAAAAAAACACAACCCCAGCATAAGGAGGAGTCCATAGCAAGCCAGAAACCATTAGCCACATTAGAAAATTCTAACACAATACAACATTAAAAATTAGAAGCTGCTGTTGGCTAAAAGAACTCATTAAAAAGTGAAAAGCCATAAGCCAGCAGAAAATGTTTGCCACATACATAGCTCAGAAAATGCTAGTATCTAGTATTTAAAAATTCCCTCTGCACCAATGAAGAAATAAGTATCCTCATTCTTAAAATGAGCAAAAACTATGAAGAAATACTTTGCACAAAAATAACAGAGGAGCACAAGTGGTCTATAAACATCAAAGCATTCAACTTACATAGTGAGCAACAAAAAAAAAAAATGCCAAGTAAAATCTCAGTGATAAACCACTATCTACCCTCAGATGAGTAGAAATTAAAAATAAGAGCTTCCTGCTTGAGCTCCAGTCCAGAACCCATCCACCATCCTATCTGGCCTGCGTGCACCTGCTTGGTAAGGACTCTCAGTCCACATCCATTCACAGACTCCTCAACTCCAGAGCTCCAATTTCAGCCACAGTCCTGACCCACAAGGCCACACAGCAGCCAGCAGCCCAAGCTGTAACTCGCAGACAGGCATGACTGGAAGGGATAAAGCTTGGTGGATCCAGAACAAACTCCCATAGGGACTGACAGCACAACTTCACCAAAGTACAGAGATCACTGCCATACAAAATGATAATGACAAGGACTACAATGCAATCACAGGGCCCAAGCCCACCCAAATCAATTACAGGAGAGGCTACCATGGAAGAAAATGAGAACTATGCAGCCAAAAACTCTGAATCTGACGTAGACAGAAAACTACAGAAACATATAGAGCAACTCAGATCAGAGATAACATCTGAAATAAAAAAATAAATGCATGAATTAATAGAATCTGAAGTGGAAAAACAATTGGAGAAACATATACAGCAAACCAGAACAGAAATAATCCCTGAAGAAAAAAATAAAAGACATGTCTAAATTAATAGCATTGAAAGTGGGGGAACAAATGCAGAGAGGTAAAGAAGAGAGCAGAGCAGAAATAATCTCTGAACTAGAGAGAAAAGGACAACTATAATGAAAGACTTAAATAATATTAAAGAAGACATTGATAAAAAAAATTAGAGGAGAATAGAAAAATGATGGATACCCTGACAGAGCAATATAAGAAAGAAATAGATCACATGAAACAGTTTCAAAGAGATATACAAGAAAATAAAATCTCAACCACAAGCTGGCAAAACCGTATGAATGAAAGTGAAGATAGAATTTCAGTTCTTGAAGACA
>PVKN010014479.1:0-19149 GCA_004027915.1 Capromys pilorides | reverse complement strand
GAAAGAGAAATTTGCTGAAAATTTCTCAAATTCGAAGAAATAAATGGTTCAAAAGTCTCAAAGAACTCGAACTATGATAACCTAAAGAAGTCCATACAGAGCTTTTGTCAAAATAGAAAGACAAAAATATTATCAGCAGAAAGTACAGGCTAGAAAACAGAGAGGATAAGTACACTCTGCTGAAAGAAAACAAACAAACAAACAAACTAGTAAGAACAATCAACATGGAGGGTGGTGGGAGAAAAGAAAAAGAATAACCAACATGGTATAACTGTCTTTTGAAAATAGAGGAAACATTAAGATAGAGCTGGCCACATAGCTCAGCAGACTAAAGCATCTGTTTAAACAGAGTGCAGGGGCTGGATTCAATTCCTGGTGTGCCTTGCCAGCCCCACCCCAGGACATACTGAGACCATGATTGAGACTGGGCATGGTAGTGCCTGCCTACAATCCCAGTGCTTGGGAGGTTGCAAACAGGAGAATCACTATGAGTCCAAGCTCTGTAGTGAGACCCTGTAGACACTGTACTAAATAAAAAAGAAAAAGACGTCCAATGATAAACAGAAAATGAGGTAATTCACTGCTTCTAGACCTCTTCTCTAGTGGGAGTTCTCCAAGTAGAAACCAAAAAGTGATGACAATGCCCCATCATATAAAAATGTAAAGGTCTCTGACAAATTTAAACACATAGACAAGTATAGAAAAAAATGTATCATTGTAATTTGGTGCATATATCTTTTCCTAAACTTTGTCTAAAATTTAAAAACAAAGTATAAAGTAACTACAAATCATACTCAACAAACTAGGAATAAATGGCAAATATCTCAACATAATGAAAATGTATATGAACAATCCACAGTGAACATTATATTCTATGATAAAAGACTGAAAGATTTTTCTTGAAACCAGAAACAAGGCAACATAGTACTAGAAGTTCTAACGTGACCAATAGGCATAAAAAAGAGAAGAGATGCTAGGGTGAGAAATTAGACTTGGAAAGGAATAAAAGTATCTCTGACTGAAGATGATATAACCTTATGTAGAGAAAATCTCAAAGGTTCCCTATAGTCATGATAAACTACTATTGTAGTTAGAGGTTTTGCAAGGGGAAACAATAGAGGGCAGTTATTTATAAGATTACTTTATAACAGTCACCCAAAGAGTCATATACAAAAATGGTGCAGGAAGTCTATTCACACACTAAAGACTAAAGAATCCAGCTGAGCTCCTTGATCCCATGGTGATGTCCTTCCTGAACCCAGCTGAAGACCTACAGCACGTAACACTGCCCACCGTGAGTCCAACCAAGGCCAAAAGCCAATGACAATGCCTCATGTAGGCCTGTTTCATGCTTAGGGAAGACCCAAAGGTCAGTAGTGAAAGCTAGAAAGTGTATGCCAGTAGGACAAAGGATCTGTGCTACCAGGCTGCGGGATCTGCCCTAGAGCTGGGAAGCAATGCTCAAAGTAAGAACCAGAGTTCCCCTGAAAGGTACTGTTATTGTTTGTGTCTAATTGTCCCGCAAAGCCTCATGCAATCATGGGGCAGGGACTTCTAGAGTTTGAGTTTAACTCATGATCCATTGGGATTATGGGTGATTCAAGGATGAGATTATGGGTCTGAATACTGCTGGGATTATGGGTGTGGTCTGAGACAGATATCCTGAGGCAGAGAGCCTGAATGTAATATAAGAGGAAGACAGGGAAACAGTCACCCCCTCTGTTACCCTGGTTGCTATTGTTGCTGTTCCGCCACCATGAACTGCTGCTCTCTGCAATGTGCCAGTCTGCCTTGGAGCCAGCCAAGTATGGACTGAAACCTCCTGTAACTATGAGCTAACTAAACCTTTTCTTCCTTCATTTTGGGTGTCAGATATTTGTCCTAGCAACGAGAGAAGAGTAACTGAGACAGATACCACAGCCATCCTCAGTGAATGAGGTGCCAAGCTCCTCCAATGATGAGAACAACTGGGTTCCTATTGGGAGAGCCAACATGATAAACTTCTCCAGGAGACCGAGCAGTGCACCATATTCCATTCTGGAGCCAGACAGTGATGCTCAAAGTGAGGACCAGAGGTTCCCCAAAGCCATTCTCAGTGACAATGAGGTCCTGAGTTCCTTTGACCATGAAAACTTCCAAGTTCAGCAGGAAAGCCAGCATGAAAAGCTCTTTGAAGAGAGCCAACATCTCCCAACAGCTACCCAACAGCTTCCTCTCTAGTTCTGCCTCTTATGCTGTTGCCCATAATCCTCAGGTGGACCTCATATACCCAGTATCATGCTGGTTCAATTCAGCTGGGTGTTATATGTTGACCACCAGTTGTCAACTGACAACTAATAAATGAATTTAGCAAAATAGCAGGATATCAAAATCAACATATAAAATCAGTTCTCTCAGTTCTATATACTAACTGTACAATATGAAAAGGAAATTGTAAGAATAATTCTATTCATAATAGTGTAAAAAGAATACAATACATAAAGTACAAGATTCACACAGTAAAATTATGAAACATTGCTGAAAGTAGGTACAAAAGCCCTGAATACATGTAATACAGCCTGTTATGGTTTATGTCTAGTTGTCCTCCCAAAGCCTCATGCAATCACGGGGTGGGGATTTCTAGAGTTTGAAACTTGAGTCATGATCCACTGGGATTATGTGTTTTAGTACTGATGGGGTTTTTGGTCTGAGTATGGCTGGGATTATTGGTGTGGCTTAAGGTGGATAGGCTAAGGTGAAGAATCTGAATGTAATATAAAGAGAAACAGAGAGACAGATTTAGGCTGTTGCTCTCTGGTGCCCTTGTTGGTCGGTTGTCTCTGTCAAGATTGTTGCTGTTCTGCCACCATGAACTGGATGCTCTCTGCCCTGTTCCACTCAGGCTTGGGCCAGCTGCATATGGACTGAAACCTCCAGCTACTGTGAGCTAAATAAACCTTTCCTTCCTTCATTTTGAGTGTCAGATATTTGTCCCAGCAACAAGTAAAAGTAACTAAGCCCACGTTCATGGGTTGGAAGCTTTAATATGGTTAATACTATTCAATATAATTTGTAGATTTCATGTAGTCATCAAAATCTCATGACCCCTCTTTTGAGAAATAGAAAAAAACACGTTCAAAAATTCACATGAAATTTGAAAGGATCTTGAGTGGCCACAGTAATTTTGAGAGAAAAAAAAAAAAAAACAACACACAGCTGGAAAACTTGTGCTTAAAGCTACAGTAATCCTTATACAGTAGAGAACTAGTATAAGGACAAATTAGGCATCAGCTTTAATAAAATTAAAAGCCCAGAAACAAATCTTCACTCATAGGTTTTGGACAAGATTGCCCAGGACACACAACAGAGAGAAAATAGTCTTTTCAATAGTAATGAGAAAAGTAGATTATTTACGTGCAAAGGAGTGAAATTGACTCCTTACCTAACACCATAGACAACAGGTAGCTGTAAAAGGAAGAAATCCTGTGATGGACTTCTGTGTAGAGTCCTCTGTCTTCTGCATCCCACGTTCCTTCTGACCATATGCTTCTTGCTTGTTCCTCCATCTTCCGTCACTCTCTTGCAATGCCTGTTCTTATACACTGTATCAGAGCCATCTCATCCATCTTTCCAAATGCAACCCAAGTGCTATATTTGGGACTCTTCCTAAGGGAATTCATCTCTCTTTGCTGTGCTTCTCCAATTCTTTGAGTAAAATATGATATATACTGCCACTAGCACATTTGCTACAACAGGCTGTTGATAGCGAACTGATTATGTCAGCATGAGTGGAAAACACCTCCTTAAATTGGGCAGTTTAGTTCTGGGTGTGGCTGAGGGGATTTACTGAAGACAAAAGAACCACCATGGATAGGCTAGTGGCCTGAGCAGTATAAAAGGGAAACAGAAAGAAGGCTTGGTTTTGCTCAGAGTGGCTACAGTCTTCACTTTCACCTTCGATGCCATCTCCTGGCATTCAGCGCAGACTTCAGTCTCCAGCATCGACCCTTCAGCCTTTCACTGAAGACCCTTTTGCCTCCTGATAAGGGCCCCCACTGGGCATGCAGTGAGCTACAGACCTTGGACTAGATCCTTAAGATCAGTAGCACACAGGCAGACTGTGCACCCTTCCACCTCTTCCTCTAGGTGACCATTGTAAGCCAGTCTTGCAAATTTTATTTATATGTCTTACATTAAGTCTCTTTCTCTTATAAGCACTGACTACTACTGCTCCTCCCATAAACTGAGATCCCAAAGGCACATGAGGTCTTCTTTCTCCTCACTCATACTTGGCACAGTATGTTATGGATGGATGAGATATAGCTGTGCAAGCAATGGCAACCGGGACTGCCATGGCCCATGCAAATTTGGTGAGGCCACTGTGCCTTGTCTTGGCAAAGTGTAGTGTATTTATGAGTAGTGGCTCACAAGATGATATTGGTAATACTTGAGTGAATATATTTTAGAAAAATAAGTGCACCTCAAACCTGTGATGTCACGGATCTCATTACTTTTCATTAGGCTAAGTAAAAAGCAGTGAGTCAACTTCAACTAAAATGCAGTAAATAGTACTATTGATGATACAGAGGCATGGCAAAAATACTAAATGATTGACTTTGGGGACACACTGAGCTGATCTTTGGCCTTATCCTCAAGCAAAAGTATTCTCTGATGTTCCACATGATGTTATAAAAATGGTGCTTTTCCCAGATTTCTTCCCCTTTCAGTCTTCACTGGTAGGAAAGGAGAGTGAGCTGGGGACAAGAGATAAAAGCATTCTTGGCTGTGTCTCCACCTGTCTTCCATGGTGCTGTCTTTGATCTTGTTTTGAGTGAGAGATGTTGAGCTGTTTCCATAGAGCGCATCAGCTCTCTCTGTTCAGAGCTGGGTTCATCAGCATTTCTGGTGAGGGTGCATTGTGGTGCTGCAAACAAGTGCTGTGTGTTCTGCAGGCCTCTTGACAGGGTGTTTGCAAGATAAATTTTTAAAAGATGGGTCTTTGGTTGGCTTCCAAGCCAAAAAGATCTGAGGCCTCTTAAAACTATTTATGCCTGAAGCTGACCTTGACAGGATCAAGTGGGTGGGGGCAGGTGACAACCAGGAGGTGATGGTGGTGGGGGAAATCAAGGAAAAGCCAGGTGGTAGTAGCATTTTCTATATTTGCTTTCCAAAAGGAATAATTACAGCATTCTTTTTAAACAGAAACTTTCATGCATTTTAAAAAAGGAGTTGATTTATAAGAAACTTTTCAGGAACACAGCTGCTGGGCAAAGCAGGCTATTTACACTGACTTGAAATCCATTTTATGAGCCAGGAGTCTGGGATGTGAGGAGCGTGATAAAACTCCTGTAGTTTTTAATTGTGGAGTGACATTAACTAGCCCCATTAGAAGCCCAGGTATTGGTTCTGGGCCAGTGTGTTTCTGTAGCAAATATGCGTGAATTGCTGAGTGCCTGAGTATTGATTCACTTATGTACCTGTTTGGCAGTTGCTAGGAAGTGCTGTGTATTTTGCAGCTTTAGAGCCAAGCTGCCTTTTAGAGGAGGCTGTGTTAGAAAATAGTGGGTTGTACAGCGTGAATCATCTGGCTCAACGGCCTCTGGGGAGGAGGGTGGGCCTCATCACTGTGCAGTTCAACTCAAAGACATTGACCAAGGAGGCACACAGGGGCGAGAGCTAAACCAGTGAGGGGTGAGAGCTACACCAGTGAGGAGGTGAGCCCTGCCTTTGAAAACAAACCAGAAGGCTTCTCTTCTTCCTCCTATTCAGGTTGTTAATATTTTGTTCCCTTCCAGCTGTTCTGCTCCACTGAGTTTTTATTATCAACTGGTCTAGCCTCAAGTCCACAGGAGCCACCAGGTCCTTAAATGATTCCTTCTTTCTCTGTGTCCTGCTGCAGTGACCCAACAGCAAACTGTCAAGTGCAAGTTTCCAGAAAGACAATCTGTCATATTCTGAGTCTCTGGAATCCACCAGGCAAAGAAAACGACAAAAGGAATTTGTCCCATAGGCTCAAAGACCCGCCTTTAACATGCTCTATGGGATTTCATTCTTGAGCTGGCAAAATAAGGACATCACTCCTAGAAAAGGACTTCTTTGCTCTGTGGGTAAAGATGTGAGAAATTCAATCATTAGCAAAGGCAAATGGTGACTGAGTGTCAGAAAAAGAGATAGGCATTTCCAGGGCACTGTAGTTTGCTTACTTAGGGGAGAAAGCCCATGTAGACGACACACTGTAAACAGCTCACAGTATGAAGAGAGGACACCACATGTGCTTGTGCAGCGCCTGTGAGGAGCCTGAGGGACTGCACTGCTCCATGCCACCACTTTCCCTCCTTGGCTCTGGTGGGTGACTTGCTTCAACCCAGAGTTTCTGTGGAAACCTCAAGCTCAATTTGTGCTTTCCAGACTCTTCTTTCCCTCAGGCAATGTTCTATGCTTGTGTGTCAACTGGGCCCTGAGGGAGAACAACAAAGATGACAATGTCCAGCTGCAGTGACACAAAGCCCTCAGCTAAGCTGTGGGGTTTGGAGTTGAGCAAGACAAACCTTTGTATTTTTCAATCTCAAGATTTCAGGGACCTGTGCTGCCCTCACTCCACACTAGCTCCTGACGGATACACTCTGAACAGCTGTAAAGGTTATACCTAAATTCATTTTAAACTGTCTAATGTTCATTTAACTTCATTTTATAGCAAATGTTAGAGAAATACTTGGGAAACAAATATAAAAACAGAAATTTGAGGAATGAACGGACTGTTGAGCTTTATCCAACCCAAGGATTTTATGATGGATGTCCTGTTTATATTTGCTTGTTTATATATCTCTCCATCTGTCACCCTCTGTCCGTCCATCACTATCTTGGTTGGAATTGAGCACCTCAGGTAAGGTTCTGCTATTGCACTTTCAAATGATATCATTTATACTACTAGTTTGGCTCAGGTTGGACAGTTTTACTGTTGATTTCATGTAGCTGTGAAATCAACACAAATGAAATAAGGAGTATTTGAAAAGTTAAAAGCAGTACTCAAAAAGTGTATCAGATACTTGTTTACTGGGAATGTTGGCACCAGGAACAGTGTTTTGTGAAGCCTTTGGAATATGAAGATTAATCATTGCCATTGCACTGGAGCAACAGAAGCAATGGGAGTGCACATCTTTGGCAACAAAGACTGGACTTAATTCAACTGTCTTGTTAGCTGTAATCCTAGTATAGGGTTCAGGACCACTGTGGGCATGTTTTACAATAGGGGCGCTCAGATGCTGGGACTCTTTACTTCACTTTTTAGTTTTCTCTCTTCTCACTTCTAAAGTATTTAAGTTTTGGCTGGGAGACAGATACAGACTTTCTCAGAGTACATCTGTACTCAAACATACAAGCTCAAGTAATTCAGCTAAGGTGATAAACAATAGAGTTGGAAAGGAACCAATTATTAAAAAATCTGACATGGAACAGAATGAGTTCTCCCCAGCTTGGAGTCTAAAAACACCTTTTGTATTTTGAGGACCTGTTGTGGAGAAGTGGGGAGAAAAACCTGCTCTTGGCAGGCGTGAGCCAGGCTGAAGGACTGAGCAGCCTCAGCACTAAGGGACAGAAGCGGTATCACGCTGGGTGAGCTGTATCAAGTGCAGCACCAGTGCCAGGTGGAATTAATAACTCTGATTTTCAGTTCATGCTGCTGCTGTCCTTCAGTGGGTGGGAAAAGGAGTTGGCTTAGCTCTTTTCTAACCCTTACAACTTTCTCAGTTGAGCAGCCGTTAGAGGCACCAGTCCCTTCCCGGCAGGGTGGCCTGGATGGGAAATGGTGCAATGTGAGGGCTACACAGTGAGACTGTCACAGTGTCTGCTGAAACATCCTGTTTCCAATAAGCAAAAGATTCTTCTTTGCTACTTGCAAGGAAAGTTTGCCTCAGTATCTCCCCATATTCACTCTCTGTTCCCAGAACTTGGGTCTGTGGAAGATAAACAGTTAGACTCTGGATTTGGACAACCTAGCTTTGCAAGGCCACTCAAGATTTGGACAACCAAGCTGGAGCTTGGCAAATCAAAATTTACTTGCTCTGTCTGTGCCTCAGTTTCCTCATCTTTAAAAGCTTAGAAGTAGGATATAGTGGGGCACACCTCTAGCCCTAGCTACTCAGGAGGCTGAGACAAAAGGACAGGAGTCCAAGGGCAGATTGAGCAAGATAGTGAGACCCATCTCTTAAAAATAACCACAGAGACAACAACTGGGTTAGATAATCTGTACCCAGTGTTTAAATCAATGCCTTCAGGCATTATTTGTCCTGCCACAGCAGAGGGTCTTCTGGGAGAGGATGGGGTGACCCTGGGAGTTGTGGTCTCTGCCAGTGTAGCTGAAACTGACACAGGAAGATGAACTCCAGTTTTCTCCATCTCAGCAAAGGATAAGGTCCACCCTCACCTACGAGAGCAATCCCCCTTCAGCAGGTCATGATAGCTCCTTTTCCGGGCAAAGCCCCTTAACTACTAGATTAATGAGTAATTTCTTCAATAAATGGGAATTGGGCTCCTCTTCTGTATTAGACATGGCTCTAGGTGCTTAGATCAGCTATAACAGTAGAACATTTCTATCACCATGAAGCCAGACAGCAAAAACACAAAAACCAAAATTTTGCAAATAAATAATGCCTCTATTGTTGCCAACATGGCTGGCTGAAGCTGAGCACTGCAAGAAGGGATGTGTCGTGGCCTGCACGAGTCTCCCTCAGTGATAAGCTGAGCCTCACAGCTGCATGTGCTCCTCGTGGTTTGGTTGCAGGGCACTGGCCATGCCTGAGATTCTAAGAGTCACAGAAAAATCAAAGCATAAAAAGATGCACAAGTGAAGGCACCCTGAGGGACCCTTTTGAATGTTTTTGAAATTTTTTTGAATTTTATTTTTTAAAATAATATATTGCATATTGTTGTCTTTGTCATAGTTGTTCAGAGTACAAGATGCAGACATGTTTTCTTTTCTAAGCATCATTAGTACAGATCTCTCTCTGGGAGACTCCCCAGGAAGGTGTCATTTGGGCAAAGATGTGCTGTGAAGAGGAGGGACAAGCCAGGTGGAGAGGAAGCAGGAAAGCGGGAGGTGACAGCACCAGCAACACTGTGTCACCCAACATTGGAGAGAGGCAATGGGCCGTGTCCCACAGGGACTTGTGAGGAGGTCTACATTTATACAGAAGGTCAGGGAAGTGACTGCAAAGTGCAGAGCAGATGGACGAGTGTTTGGACAAACAAGGCAAGGGATATAAGTGGGGCTACTCTGTGTTCTGGTTGAGAGAAAATATAAAGGTCAAAAGGACTAGCTGGAAAGTTGCCCACCAAACCTCATTTCTCTCCTCTCTCTCACCACACCTAACTCTTCATTCTGCTGCATGGAAACACAGCCTCTTCATGCAGCTCAGAGGTTACAGCCTGGCCTGGCCTGGCCTGGCCTGGCCTCCCAGGGATTGCTGCTCTTCTGCACAATCACCTTTCTCCAGGTACCCGAGAGCTCCAGGCTGCATCACTGTGCTGTTGTGTGAACCTCATGCTGAGGTGGGCATCCTCCCAGAGCTCCCAGTGGTAGGATCATCCTGCGATGTGCTGCAGGCCCGACAGGGCCTGTGTCCAGGCCCTTACTGCGTTGTGCGTATCTGCACATTCTCCCCCTCTCCCTCCCTCTCTCCCTGCACATGCACGTGCACACAGACACAGACACACACACACACACACACAGACACACACACACACGCACAGACACACACACACACACACACACAGAGACACACACAACTGTGTCTCTCTACAGCAAGAAAAGTGCCTAATTTGTTGAGCAGTGAGACTGCGTGCCAAGCACTGTGCCCAGGGTGTAACAGATGTTCACCAATTATTTTAAATAAACAAATGCTTGAAAGGCACTGGACCAATGCTTGACACACTTTTTCTAAGTTCCACACAGTCTTGGAGGGTTTGTAAATTATTCTTATCATGAATAATAATAAGGATGAAATGGAAGCTGAGAGATCTTGCCAGGAGTCACAGCATTACCTCTCTGAGCTTCATATCCTCCTTGGAAAGCTGGGTTATTAAAGCCAAACTTCCAAGGTACTCTATTGTGTGGACACATTTCCATCCCCATCCTCCCTCTGCCCACCTCTCTGGCCACAGCCCAAGGCAGCCAATGCAGAGCCCTAGAGACCCTGAATCAACTTGGGGGTGACAGCTTTTCCCTCTCCTATGAGGAGGCTGGTGGCAGGCTCAGGCATCTGAAGATTGGGGGTCCAGAGGCAGCCATCATAGCAGGGAGGTGGGAGAAGCAGGATCCTAGCTGGATATGAGTTGCCATGTCCCTCAGGCCAGGTGAGGATAAGTCACATTTTGAAGAGTAAAGGGGAGCTACCGAGTTTGAAGCTCATCTCACCTGCCTGATGCCTCCACAGGGTGGTTTGGGCCAGCTGGGCTCCTTTGCCCATCTGTACCCATGAAGACCAGAGACTACATGGGACTGGCAGGCATGTGGCCAAGTTCAGCCCAGCTGGTCCCACATCTTGTTGTGCACCATGGTCTGACCTCCTAGTACCACCTGTTCAGGCCAGGCTCCCCAAAGCATCTGTCATCCATGCTGCCTGTATCTTTGCCCACGCCCTTCATTCACTTTGGCAAATCCCTTCCCACACTGTTCCACTCCGGTGACAAAAATCCACATTATATATGCAAAGAATGTATGCATTTATAACACTACTTGTCATGTAGCTCAGATTCAACTTCTTCCTGGAATGTTTCAATTTCCCCTTCTGTACCTGGAAGTCATTCCTTCTTGCTATGAATGCCCGTGGCCTCTTGTCTTGCCTCTGCAGCACTGACCTCTTTCTGTCTCCTCAGTGGGTAACATCAAGAAGAAAGCAGTCTGGATGTGAGGCAATAGGGAATGCAGGGGTATATGATAAACTGGAGGGCAGCCCTGCCCCAGAAGCTACGGGGTTTCTCAGCTCACTGTCACCATGTGGGACCGTTATGGGCTCAGTACTGCTATAGTTGCTACATTTAGAGGCCAGATATGTGGGGGCCAAGCAAACTATGCTTGGGATCAAGCCAGTTTGTGACTCTTTAAAAATCTTTCCTATGTGGGCGAATAGGAAAGAAGGAGAATTAAACAGAAGAGAAGTTGCAGATGGTGACTTCATCTTCTTAGAAAGGTCCTATTAACCAGGAGTACCTGATGAGTGACATCTCTGAAGTTATCAGTCTCAGGGATCCAGGTCTGGAGGAGCCCTGGGGAGCTGACTGAAGCCAGTCGTCTCCCTCATGGAGATGCTGTCGAGGACCTTCCAGTCATAACCTCCTTCTCAACCTTGTACTGGGCAGTAGGTGCAATTAGAGTCTGTGGAATGGATGGATCGTCCACAAGCAAGTCCAGTTTTTCCAGAACAGCCAGAAGATGGGGTCATTTGGGTGTCTGACGAGGGGTGCTAGAGAACTGGGCCAAAGTTCTCTAGTATGACTGAAAAATACCACTAATATTTAAATTTTAAAAATTATTATGGTAAAAGACACATTTTCATTCATCCCCCAAAATATTTCCCCTCACTTTTTATGCCCTCATTCTTCCCACTTTCTTAAGAAGTCCTGAAGCTCTCTTTTCTGTCTGTAATTGTGCTGTCTGGGCTGTCTCTGTGTCCTGAATGAGTTTAAAACATTTCCCTCTCATGGTCATTTTGAGTTTGGGGAGGAGCGAACAGTGGTGCAGCGCCAGCCCTGGTGAATAAAGGCAGATGAGGACACAGCCTTGTGTTTTCACAAAGCGTTTTCCAATGGTTGCCACTCCGCAGCACTTTCCATCTTTTTTAATCACACCTCATAAAGACAGGAAGGAGGCCTTCCAGAACTGCTTCAGAAAGTAGCGAGAATGATGGGATGACCATGTTGGTAGTGAGAGAGAGTATTCTGAGGGGAATTAATGATAATATATCATTTACTGTAATAAAAATTTTTAACATTTATTTACTGTATATTTTGATTGTACCACAAAATTGGGGCAAGTTATTGAGTCTCATTAATTCTGCTTTAACATCTGAGAATAATAGATACCTTTAATTATTTTGTGACAGTGAATAATAAAGTCAAGTCTTAGCACAACGTAGACAATGACAGTTACTGAAGTGGGGAATATGTGAGGACTTCCTGTGTCAACAGTGACTGGTTGGCTCAAAGATAGGCAGGAGACCTAGGCAGGGCCAATCAAAGCCACAACCATCCTTTGCTGGATGCAAACATTGGTATTGTAATCAGGGTTTGCCAGTGAATAAAGTTAGTACAGGACACATAATTTGTAGGACTATTTTATAATATTTCCCCCAAAGTTAAATACAGAAGAGTGCAAGAGATCTGTCCAAGTGCTAGAGACGAAAAGAATTCAGGTGAAGACTTGGACCCCACAGCAATGGCCCACAGGAGTCTGCTGGAGAGCTAGCACCCACAGCAGTGCCTCATGCAAGTCTGTATGAAGGATCTGTACTGGGAAGGTCCAAGGGCCAGTGGGATAAAGGATCTGTGCCAGCAGGCTGAGGGATCTGCACTGGAACCAGGCAGTGATACTCAAGGTGAGGATCAGCCCACCCTCAAAGGGAACTGCAACCATCCTCAGTGACAGCGAGGACCCAAGGTTCTCTGATAGTGAGAACAAGCTAGTTCATACTAGGAAAGCTAGTGTGAAAGCTTCTCCAGAAGAATCAACAGCACCATCTTCCCCTCCAGTTCTCCTCTGATGCTGTTGGCAACAATCCTCAGGTAGGCTTTCTACATCCAACACCGCACTGACTCAGTTCAGCACGGTGTTAAATGTTGACCATTAATTAACCTACCACAATAGGCAAAGAAAACTTCTGTCTCTTGGGGAGGCCAAACAGCTAAGCTGTGGGCTTCACAATGGAGCTGTTGGGAGCTGCTGCTGGCTGGGCCAGAGGACAACCCACCTGGGAGAGAAATGATTGTGGAAGAAAGCAGAGCCTGAATAGGGATGCTAATAATTCATGTGTTTTGACAGTTATATGTAACTGTTTCTATAGCTGAACTCCCCTTAAGTTTCTCAGACATGGAGACCTTCATGTATCCTATTTTGCTGAGATCACTTTCAGTTCAGGTTCTTTCACCTGCACCTAAGAGACCTGATCCTCATAAGCCTCTCTAAAGTGATAAGGGGGACCTAGGAGGACAGTGAGTTGCTTCTCACTGTCTGTCCTTGGTGGAGATCTGAAACAGTGATTCTGAGCCTAGCAGAGATCTGCATCCACATAGCAGAACATTAATAGAGAAAATGCAATAGTTTTCACAGGAGTCGAGTTCTGCTCAGATGGAAGGTCCGGCATTCATGGCGAGCATAGGGTGAGGTTTTTTTTAAAATAGACTTCTGACTCCAAGGCCTTAGGAGGCAGAATAGTCTCTGTTTTACAAGATTCAGACCAAACCAAAAATGACAAAGGAGTTGTGACAAATCTGCAGCAAGGTTGGGAAGCCAGGGCTGCCCCTGGCAACTTGTACCACCCTGCAAGACCTGAGTTAAGGGAGACAGGTGTCCTTGTCTGTCCTGAGTTGCTCTGAGTCCTGGGCATGATGCAGGATTTCATAGGTCATGGCTCAGAATCAGCCACGAGGGCACCGCAGCCTAACTCTTGCCTCGAGCCCCCATCTCACATGGTTCAGGTCAGCATCTCCCACAGTTCTAGCTCAGGCCTAGTTGCATCCCTCCCTGGTTCTGTCACAGGAACTAAAATCAACTCATGTTGCACCAAACTGCTCAAGCGCTGCTGGGCTGGCAAGCAGCAGAATTGGATTGGAGGGTGGGGCCAGTCAGGGAGGAAGGAAGGAGCATGTGCTAAATCTCTCTCTCCAAGAGCACTTGGCAAGAAGCCCGTATTTCAGGCATATTTTGACAGCTCCAGGCCAGGAGTCATAGGCCTGGAGCTGCAGGAAGCACAGGAAACTCACTTCTGCCATCCCATCAGCACAGGCCCAGAGCCGGGGGTTGCGGCAGGCTGTGTGTCATCCCTGACAGTGGGAAGAAAAAAAAGAAGCAGAGTCTGGTCCAGGTGCTGAAGCCGCATCCCAGAAAGGGAGACATTACTGAGCATCACGCACAGCAACAGCCAATATTTATTGAGTGCTTTGCATGTGCCAGGTGCAACCTCAGTAATCCCCCTCGTGACCTCCCAGGCAGGCCACTGCAGACACCCTCCTGCTAAGAAGGAGGCTGCAGCCAGGTAACACCCTAGAGGCTACATGGCATAGGTGGTGGTTGGTGGTAGGAGTGGGGTCTCTTCTTGTAACCCCAGGGCCAGAGCTGGACAAGTTAACTCAAGATCTTATTAAATCTTCACACCCTTGAGGGGTGGGGGTTTAATAAGCTTCACTTTGCAGATGAGGAACAGGCCCTGGGTGCACTGACATCCAAGATCACAATTCTACAAGTGGAAGTGTTGGGGGTACTCAGTGGAGTCTCCTGCCTCCAGTCCAAAGGCTTTTGCATTGATTTCCACCAACAGGGAAAGCAGAAAGAGCCCACTGGTCATTCAAACTGAATTTAATGTGGAAATGAACAGAAATTCTGGATCTTCCTCTCCTGCTTCTATATGTGTGTGTTTCTCTTTAATGCATAAAATGTGTGTGTGTGTGTGTGTGTGTATGTGTGTTTCTTTAATGCAGGAAAACATTAAATGGAATGCATGCACTCCTTTGCAGTCACAGTGTGCTGAGTTTAGCTTCTAAGTGGCAGTAGTAGACTTCAGCTAGATGGAGCACAAACAGACTCATTGGAAAGAAATATGCATTACCATTGTAAGTCACTGAGTCACTCTGCACTGAGCACCTCAGGTGTGCTAGGCACTGTTCCAAGTGCCTAGGACTTGGGGCACTTCTGAGAACAAGACAAAGATCCTTGAATTTGACAAACTTAGTTTCTTATTAGAGGAGGGGAAGGGGGAACGAGTGGCAGGCAAACAGAAAACAAAAAAGTGTGAGCTATGTGACAAAGTTGTACAGAAAGAATAAAAAAGAGTCCACCAGAGGTATTAGGAGTGCCAAGGGGGTCAGGAAACCACACTGAGAAGGGAAGATGTGCAGCTGGAGAGGCGTTCGCTGTGCAGGGCTCTGGGGGTGGAGCCTCCCAGCCCTGCTCAGGAGGAAATAGCGATGTGAGAGCTCTGGAGTAGACGGCAGAAAGGCAAAAGGGGCCCAGAGTCTGGGTGCTCTTGTGGGCCCTGGCTGTGAGTCTGGGTTGTATTGCGAATTAGTTGGGAAGCCAGAAGGTTCTGAGCAGAGAGGTGACAACCTCTAATTTTAATCTCAAAAGATACACTCAGGCTGCCAGGGGACTGCAAGAATCAAAGAGAGGAGCCAGGAGGCCACTTCTGAAGCTGTTGTGGTGAATCCTACCAGCCAGAAGGTGACAAGAGACTGGGTTCTGAGTAAAGCTCCAAGGAAGGGCCCACAGAATTTCCTGAAAGGCTGCATGTGGGAAGTGAGACAGAGGAGGAGCTGGGGGTGACTTCAAGTAGTGGAAAGATAGGATGGATTGGCCTGTGACTGCAGCAAGCTCTGGCAGGAGACCAGGTATTAGGGGTGGAAGTGTCCCCCAGGCTGACCAAGAACTAGAATCCAAATTAAGTGGGGAGAAACAACCCTGAATGATTTGGGAAAGAATAGGAACATTTTCCTTCAGAAGTAACAAGAACACCAACCCCTCCTCATACCACTTGAGCAGAAATCAGAATATTCTGAGCACAAGGGTGAAATGGAAACAATAGAAGGCAGGGAGAATAACCAGAGATGCCCACTGCAGGCCCTGTCTTGGTGTCTCTGAGATCTTTTTCCTGCTCTTCCTGCCATGTCAAGTGATGCTCCTGGCAGACTACGTTCTATCTACTCAGAAGACTCGGCCCTGGGTGAGAGTGATGTTACATTTAGGCTATCTTATTAAATGCTGTTTATCTCCTAAAAGCAGCCAGCAGCGTGTTTAATCAAAGTCAGGGCAGGTGTGATTTGTAACATTGCTAGGTTACTCTTTCTTCAGCTTTTCTGCTTTAGAGATGAACAGTCCCCGCCCCATTCTAATCTTGAAATAATGTGATGGGTAGACAACTGGAACATCTAAGTCATGGGGTATGGGGTGGGGAGCATCTTTTGTCTGTTCCTGGGATTCTGCCCCTTGTTCTCTGCATTCTCCCACTTTGGAAATAGGAAAAAAGGGGAAACCAAAACAGAAATACAAGAAAGTCTACAGCTACCCTACCTATGTCTATTCAGATGTTGAGAGGGGCAATTTAGATCACAGATTAATCTGATCACTGATTTTCCCATCTTAGGACTTCCCATTAAATACTGTACTGTGTTGAGTGGGAAGATTCCAGTTCTGAGGGTTTTCAGGAGATCATAGATATTTATTTCACTGTGGATTGAACATAGGGCTTCATATATATGAGGTAAATGCCCTTTCACCAAGTGACAGTACATCCCAGCCCTAGATTTTTCATTCTTGAAGGAAAAATAACCAGTGCGTCTATGAATATGTGTCTTTCATTTCTGACCGCAAATATCTGAGGAATTGAACTGTAGTTGTAGGCTGTCTGTCCTCAAATTCATAGGCTGAAATCCTAGTCCCTAATACCTCAGAATGTGACTGTATTTGAATATCAGTCTTTAAGAAACAATTAAAATTGAAAAAAAGAGAAGCAATTGTGATGAAATTCGAGTACATCCCATTCTAATACAATATAATTGATGTTTGTATAAGAAGTAAGAAGTTTGGATACGATAGGGAGACGATAGGGAGACGATAGGGACAAGGCAGCATATTCAAGCCAAAGAGAGAGACCTCAGAATAAACCTGTCTGGACTATTCCTTGATTTAGAGATCGAGTCTTCAAAATAGTGAGAAAATGATTTGTTATTGGTTAAGCCACTTGATCTATGATTATGACACCTCCAGAAAACAAGTATATCTCATTTAAAGGTAAAGATCCCTTTAAACAAGCTCTATTTTCTTTTCTTTATCAAACATAAGAAATGCCAAAGATTTAAAAAGTAATTCTGAAACGTAGAACATACTTCCAATTCCAGTCTTGTTGGAAAGGAGACAAATGAAGGGTGATGAGTTATAGGCAAACATGTGTGACTTCATGTCTAGAAAGTATCATCAATATTATTTTATTTTAATAGCCTTGCTGGAGAAATATTAATAGGTGTTCCCAGTGGGCAAACCTGTGGGACAGCTTTGGCTATGTTTGGACATCTTCACAGCCACACGGTGCTATTTCATTTTATTACAGCAGTTGCCTTATCTACTTTTCTTTAGGAGATATTTTCCAAGGGGAAAAAAAAATCCTTTCTCTTGGATGCCTTAGTGTTTGGCAAGCTGGCGAATTAAATGTGACTCCAAGAATGTATTTAACCTTGAAACTGATTTCATTTCAAACAGAAATACAGCCTTAGGACAAAAAGGTATCCCACTGCCCCTGGAAATGTTATGCTGGGCTGTCCTCTGCTCATTCACTCAGCAGGTACATATGGAGTTCTTGCCATGTGTAAGGCACTGTGCTGGGCAGGCAATATCCAATGCCAGCTGAAGTTCTGTGGAAAAAGATAGACAACTAAATGCTAATTGTCATCTGATGTGATAGATTCCACAACAGAGGAGCTATCAGGCCTAGAAGAACGTGTAGAACTCTTAGAGGATGCAGTGTCTCAGCTGACATTCAGGAGCACTGAGAATTGACAGCTTAGCAAAAGATGTAAGAATAAGCAGCCTTCTGCAGAAGGCTTAGCCCAGAGCTGGTGGTCAGGTGTGGAGATGCCCAGGGACTCCTCCCCCATCTTTGATGTCTGTGGGTAAGACATAGATCTTTGCATTCAAGGTCAAGTCTAAATTTTCAGGAAGAAGGTATCTAAGGTATCTAAGGGAATGGATGAGCCACTTATTTTCCTTTCCTCTAATTTTTAAAAGTCTTTCTTATCTCCAGTCATGTTTCGCTCTGACCTGAGGTTGCCTACTGTTTGCACTGTATGGCTTTGAGTATAAATGCTTGCTTGCACCTCGCCATCCTAGCAATATCAGTAATTGAGTATATCTCAGAAAGAAATACTTCTCCAAGATGAATTTGAGGTTCATCTCATCATTTCATGTTCATCCTTCACTTTGTAAGATTCTTAAATAAGGATTTTTCTTGTTCAGGAGCAGCCTGTGGTTAAGAATTCTCATTGTTTCCCCTTCTTCTTTTCAATGCCTGAGGCAGCTTCCTATGAAAGTGTGTGCACAAAGGAAAATGGACATTTTCTGCCTAATTTAGAGGCTCTGGGTCTTATTCCTTACATTTAAAAAGAACCCTGCACGGCAGGGTTCCCGAGAGCCAGCCTGTGAATCTCCAAAAGCATCCAAGGGTAGAGGCTCCGTGTGTTAATATTAATAGGCTGTAGTTGGCTCTCTAGAGCAATTTTCAAAGGGTTCATTTTCCTGCCTCCTTTCTCTTCCCTATTCCTCATTGATTTTTTTTTTCAAGTTTGGATGACTCAAATCAAATATAGAAAAAGCAAACCAGTTTCTTGGAAGACAGTTTGCATTTCTCAAATCTTGTAAGTCCTCCTGGATGAGCGTTGCCACCAGGCCAAGTTTCAGTGATTCTTTCCTCTGCTCATCACTGTGGAAGAGTCTCAGAAGCAAAGGGATTGCAGAGCCAAAAAGTCAGTCTGTGCTGTTAGATAGCGAGGTGGGACATTTTCCTCCAGCATCCTTTTGCAAAGTGCAAGAAAGGAACCATTTCCACTCTTAAAGCTTAGATTTGATGTGCAAGGCTTTTCAGAAATGGGGCAGTGTGCACCACTGAGGCCCTAAGATTTGTGACAATGCTATGTTTGAATTGCTGATATTTCTTTTCTTCTGTATTAGTTAAGACCAGAGCATAACTTGAATAATGTAGGGAAATAAATCACAGAGGTATGACGAATTTGTAGAAGAAGTCAGAATGTATTTTAAAAAGCAGACGGATCACTGTAGGGTGGTGTTCATGGGGGATATCTAAATTGCCTATGACTGTCTGCAGTTCTTAAGAGATAAGCTCAGAAATTCAACACCAAATATTTATTGAGTACTAATCCTGTACAATTTTTTATAGGGGATTTGGTTGTCTACCTAGA